>VZTJ01000827.1:1036050-1056004 GCA_013397795.1 Orthonyx spaldingii
AAAAGGGGAGGGGGGAAGACATAAATAATTGTTTTATATGACAGTGATATTTTCTGCAGTTGCAATTAATGACATTTTTCAAAAATATTGTAATTTTTTAAGATGGTTGATTTCTAAGAAAAAAAAATATTTTTTGGTCAAAATATAGCAGCTTAGTAAGAATAAACCTATCAGATTTGAAAAGCAGTGGGAGAGGGAGAGAGAAAGAGAGGGAGAGAGAGGAAAAAAGATAAGTGGCCTGCCTCACAATTAACTCATTATTAGAACAAGCATCAGAGTCTGTGTATCAGTGTGACATTCACGTCTTTATTATAGGGACAGTGCTTTAACTCCTCCACATTGCTTCACCCCGACAGGTCTAGGTTCATCTCTGGAGGACTGGGGTATTTGAGAAATCTCAGAGCCTCTGGCAAGCAGAAAAATAATCTTCCTTGCCAAGTCTGGTGCATAAAGGAATCAGAATAGTTTGTCTCCAAGGACCTCTGAAATGGAATTCCCCTCACTTCACACCTTGAAAGTCACTTTGCTTCCCACCACCATATTGTTGGGAAATCTTATTATATGTAAATGTCCATCATTCATATTCCACTTTTCTTCCTTTCATTCCATCCAAGGTATTTTGTCATCTCTACATTGAACCATTATTCAATGTCCCACAGAGGGTATAACGCACAGACCTTATTAAGACACACATGTTCATGGAATAACCCAAAGCTCATTAAAAAGATAAACTTATATTAGAGTATTTGGTGCTATTCTCAGAGCATGCACAAAATATGGAGCAAATATTGTTCTTACAATTGCATTTTAATTGAGCTGTATCTGGTATAAAAAGATAGTTGCATATGGACTGTCAACTTGAATAATATTTTGAGGTACATCTTTTAATTTTACTGCTTTTATTGTTCCTATTACAGTTTGAGAGAATTTTCCCACAGCTGTTTTTATTTTGTGAAAATCATTCATCCCATGAGCATGACTGTAGCTGTGTGCAGTACACATAAATGCTTATGATCATTAAACACGTGTAGTTAAGGACTGTTGTGTATCCATACATGTTTCATTTCCTTGCTTTGTGTTTAATTTTTCAGTTACTGTCCTTATTGTTTCTGTATCTCAGCTGTAGCACAAAGGGAGCTCTACAATCAGCAAACAGCTTAGTGCTCTCCTGTTTGCTGTCCCTGTTATTGTTTAAAGCTTTTTGGAATTTTTTTTAATAGACTTACCAGTGATTTTTGGCTCAAAACCAAGAAGTGTTGCTTACCCCTCATCACTTTCCCTGGGCAACTGAACCCAAGTGACAACAGTCCTGTTCCACTACTGCAGTTGGTGTACCACTCTCACAAAAACTCTCTGATAGGTCTCCAATTCCTAAGTTGCCTTTGCTTCTTGCACACAGGCTCTGGTACTGTCACCTTTTTCTTCCTTTCATAGAATCCCTAATATTTTTCCCTTCCCTCCTGCTGCTCCCCTGACTAACTTCTCCCAGCTCTGCTGGCTTTTGTTCCAGTTCCCCTGCTCACATAAACACCCTGGGCTTCCTTCCTGCACTGCTTCTTTTCCCCAAACAATCCCAGTTATTCATCACTTCTTCCCAGGCTCTCACTTACTTGTCTCCTCTCCCTAGAATTCCTAACTGTTATTTGATGATCCTCAGGCTGAAAATGATTTTGACATACAAAAAATCACATTTTCTAAGCAACAGCCAAATGAGAGGACCTAAAGTTTATTGGGTTCCACATGAAATCCAGGTGAAACAGCAAATTTTTCCTGATTTCAGTGCAGAACTGGAAAGCACTCCTAAAATTTTCCCTTAAGTGAGAGTAATGAAAAGGAGCAAACCTTTCTGTGAGTGCTGCATGAATTGATACTGAATGCAGGTAATTTTGTTTTCTTTCAGATTTTGCAGAAAGATATTTTACAGAGCTCTCCTTGGTTATTTTCATGAAAGTAGTCATTCCAGCCTGAAGAAGCCGCTTCCATTAGGCTTAAGCTTCACTAATTTAGCAATTAACATTTAACAGGCAGATTGTATTCCCGAGCCCAAGGGCACTAGTGCAAGAAAATATCTTCTGATCTATAACCTTGTTGCAATCTCAGAGCTCCTAAAACCCAACTTTTTTATTCTAATCATTTTTGCTGATGCAGGAGCCCATCATAACTATACTGCAAGTAGCAAAATGCTACACAATACTCTCTAGTCAAACAACATTTATTGTGCTGTAATTTGTTCTAAGACAATAGGGAAGATGCAAATTCTAGAGAGGCGTATTAATCTGTAGGTCAAACAATAACAAAATATTGAAAAACTGTCTTAATGATTTTTTACACTGTGGCAGAAAAGCAGGTAATTCCACAGAGGGATGCTGGTGATCTCATAAACCAGGAGAATAAAGCTGAGAGGTTTATTAATGCCACCAAGGCACTGAAATAGAATTAGTTTTATATCATGTACAACTGTATATGTGTTTATTATTTACAACACATTCTTCTTTTTTTAAAGGGCTCCATTCTAAGCCCTCTTCTGAAACTTCATATCTTGCTTTTCCCCGCTGGTTTTAAACAGCAATTGTATTCCAGATGCAGCTTTAAATGGTGCTGTGTTAGCTCCCACCTTTCACTTTTTATTACAAAATTTAGCCTATTATACCGGCAGTATTTTTCTTTGAAAAGTAAAAGTTCAAAACTGCTGACTGCTTAGGAGGTGAGTGGGAAGAGGCTGCTCTGTGCATGCCATATGGTGCTCAGCACCTGTAGGATCTGGCCCTAAGCCCCAGTAAATCCTGATTCCCTCACCGCGAGCGCTGTGCAGGCAAAGGCAGCGCTCGGCTCCTGCCCAGCCCGGGCAGTGAGATCCTCTGTGGCGTGGAGCAATGGGTGCTGACACTGCCAGCACCCAAACAGCTGTCACTGACACTGCCAGCACCCAAACAGCTGTCACTGCTGCTCTTGACAGTCACCATTCCAAGGGGCCATGCTGCCAAGGGCTCGACAGGGTGGGTGGGATCCCAGGACTGTGTGAAGAGAGCCCAGTACTCCTTAGAGCATGGGGTTTATGTGCATTTTTGATCTAAGAATCCACCACTGAAAATACAGTGGTACAGAAGTGCCAGTGATGAAGTGGTAGGGACAGCCTTCACTCACAGAAAAGTGCTGGTACATCCATGAGAAACTGCACTTTCCAGCTTAATGGCTCAGCACTGCTGTTAGTCCCTCTCACACACAGGGCAGCAGAGCATCTCCTGCAGGACCCCCAACACATCCTTCTCATCCTGTCCACAGCAGGCAGAGTGAGATCCAACCAATCCCAAGGACACAGAGGACCCGTGTCTGCAGGGGTTACTGCTGTCAGCCTGACCCCACAATTCCCACACTCATCTGGAGCTGCTTGGTGCTTCTGGTGTCAATTCCGAGGGACCATTTGCTATGTCATTCCTGCTAAATTAATTATCTATTGCCCAGTAAGGTGTTGTTATAGGAAAGTTGGTAACTTTCAAGCATGATACTCCTAAACCCTGCTGCTGCACTGCTCATGCAACAGCTCCCTCACTCCCCAATCCCAAACTATTGGAAGTCTAACACCTCACCTGGTCTCTGGCAGCTGAACACCAACGAGCTTTGGAGCCTGATTTGATGGTGTGGACAGGCTTATGCAGACAACAAGGGTGCTAATTACTCGTGGTAGTGCTGGTTCTTGGTGGGAACAGCTCTCCATAGGTGATGGCTTCTGCCAGGGCCAGGGGGTTGCAGACTGGAGGTGAAAGTGAGAGAATGAGGGGCTCTCTATAGAGCTGTCTAGTGAGCTCACAAGCCATTTAGTCCTCTTCAGATGAGGAGTTCAATGTTAAGCTTTTAGAGATGAACTAATAAGGGCTTATTGAGAAATTGTTGATATTTTCAACAATTTTCAACAAAAGGTTATTTACAGCAGTAGCATATTTTCTCACAATTGTTTTAATACCAATGCTAAGTCATCATAATTTTTAGAAGCACAATTGTTTGCAAAATATTTTCTCTACTAGTTGTACCATAAGAACAGAACACTATGATAGCAAGATCCTGTTTGGTTTAATATATAACAATTGTTCTATTCCTGGTTTTATTTTCTCCCTGCTTTTCAGCATAATCTGTTGAGAGGATGTTGATCTGTGGTGAAAAGCAACTATAACAAAGCTCTATGTAGTAATAATAAAAAGCAGTGTCTTAATAGAAGTAGAAAGAACTTAAAATCTTTAGTGTGACCTGAAACATCTATACTCAATGTTTCTGTGGTAATTACCAAGGGAGGACTGTGCTGATCATCACTTATTCTCTTAGTATTCCCTTGTGTTTAGAATATATGAACCTTAAAGAAAAAAATCAGTTGTTTTTTTCTTTCCTAGGAAAATTCATATATTTTTCTGTGTCTCAATCTACATCTAAAATTGCACATTCAGTTGACAGCTGGTACATGCAAAAAAAGCACCAATCCATATCCTCATTGCTTAGCAAAGACATGTTGTCCATGGAAAAAGTAAGGAAGGATTTGCTAAGACAGCCAGCAGACACAGTAGAACTTCCCAAAAGAAACTGCCCTTCCTGACTAACAGCAAATTTTTCTGTGTTTCTATTGCCCCTAAATCTGCTGGGGAAAAGCAGTAATAGCTGTGCATATGTACAGGGCTTTCAAACACCTCTGTACAAAGAGTCTTTGAACTGTATTTCATACTGTTTCCCATCTCTGTAATGCCTCTTCCTCTCCTGCCATCCTTTTCCTACCTATTCCAGACAGCTCATTTGTTATGCATCATGCTGCTGTGAGCTGGCCCTTTGCACTCCTTGAGTTAGGACAGGATTTGCCCCAGATTCTGCTAGCATACCAGCAATGTTAATGTTTAGTCTCAAACTTTTAAATGGCAATTGTTTCCTTTCCTTTTTTATTTTTTTTTTGTTTTTACTTCTTAACACAGTTGTCTGCTTATAAGAAATGCTAGCAAGGGGAAAAAAAAAAGTGACCTATTAAAATGAAAGATTGCCCATTCTTGTAATTACAAGTAACAGGAAGCCTGGTAGTACCTTGTTTGCTAAATTCCTCTGACCTCTTCCAAAAAAAATTGTACAAAAAGTCACAGTTATTAGTACATCTAGAGCTCAGGTCCTGCTCTATGCACATGTGTTAGTAATTTACCAGGGTGTTTTTCCCCCTTCTTGCTGGAAGTGCAGTGAATTGATAGCTGGATATTCAAACACTGGTGGACAATCCCCTTTAGGCTCCCTTGGAAGAACTTGCTAATAACTAACTGCCTTTCCTCTCTGGCTCAGGTTCCCAGTTGCTGTAAGCTTATAAGGGGGCCCATTTCAACCCCATTTGATAAAAAGGAGCTGTGAAGGAGTCCCAAAGATGCAGAGTTCTGGGGCAACAGCAGTTTTAGGTCTAACTGTGGAAAGGGAGAAGGAGACTTAAAACTCCCCATGGTTTTCAGGGTGGGTTCCCTTGTGAAGATTTAATGTGAAAACACTGGATTGCCAGGGCATTTTTAGACCAGGGTGGAAGAGGCTAAGCCTGCATGCTGCTCTGTCCCCAGGCCTTTGGCAGGGTCTGTCAGGTGTGAAGATTTAGCTCCTATTACAGGGAGTAAAGGGATCAGCTGCAAATAAAATATATGCTGTGGATTAGACAAAAGCCCTGTTCCTTTGCTATGCACACATCTATGCCAAACGTTAAGTACCTCAGAGGACACCCCTCAGTGCTACTCTGTGACTATAGTGTTGTTCTGAAGCCCAAATTTGGAGTCTCCTCCAGTAATTTACTTTGCTCGCTCTGAAGCGCTGAAGCAGTTATCTAACATGGGCTTTCAAATTTGAAAGATTGATCACATGAAAATGGAAATTACCATCATTTGACTCAAATTTATAACAGCGAATGTTGTCATTACCACAGTTATGAATCCAAAATATTAGGTGGTTGCAATCTGGGATTCTTTTCCCCTGCAAAAGAAACTGTCAAACTTCTGTTCATATTTATAGTGCACCTTTTCAAAAAGTTTTGTGTTCTGGTTCTGAACTTCTTTTAATAGGGTCTTACATGCTGGGAATGCTTATCTGCAAAATCACAAGGTAACTTTTGGAAACCTAAGGGAAAAGAATAGCAGGGGCAAAAGAAAGGAAATTGACTTTGAAGTGAAAATGCAATTTGTTATGGCTATAAAACCAACTAAAGTGAGGAAATAGACATGAGAAAGGGAAATCAATGAAGTTACATAGCTTGTACGCATAGAACATGAACAAATAAGCTAGTGTTGTATACATCCTTTAGTAATAACATGACTGCCTCCTGATACATGTAGATAAGCACATTTAAAGCTGGCTTTAAAAAAATACATCAAAACTGCTTGGTCCTAAATGAAGCAGAGGTTGTAGTCCCTCATGTTAGTTAGAAGGACTGTTTGCTTATTCAAGTGACTTACATCTGTGTTCGTGAACTCCAATATCTTGAAAAGCAATTCATGTATGTATAGGCATAGGGAACCAATGGCCTTTAGGTATGGTGAACTTGTGGTTTTTCATGCTTCCCTTCTAAGTTATCACATTATCATATCTGGAAATGTCACCTGTACGTTGTTTTTTTTTTTTTTTTTTCTTTCCCCAAGAGAACTGTACTGCCATTTCTCAGATAACCTGTACCCATTCAAGTGACTGTTCATTGAAAAGAAATCCTTGGATAACCTGAATTGTCAGACAACTGTGTAAAATTTCATTACTGAGGCAAATATAGTGAGAAGGATCATAGATGGAACTGCTATTAGAGAGGAGAAAAAATGTAGAGCAAGTCCTGATAAAGTGAGGTCTCTGGAGTAAACTTTCCCTTACACACTGATAACCTGCAGTGCTTCTGAGTCACTGCTAATAGCTGACAGAAAGGTTCTATATGTGAAAATGGAGCAATAAATAATCCAAAGATGATTGGCTGGCAGTGCTTCCCTCATTGGTTTGAAACAACACTTGAACAGGGACTTGGGGAGGAGACTCAGCCTGGTTGTTTGTGCTATCACTTCGGTTTCTCTGTTGGAAATTGTCATTCACATCACAAACAATCTTTTCTTTAAGTCACTTGCTGCATGCTCTTGGGTTCTTGTTGCTAATGGAGACAGAAGTACTATTCTAGTCTGGATTTAATACATTTCACGCATAGATTCATTGTGTACTACTTTTTTCACCTGAAACGGAATTTCAACATTTTTGTGACTTTTGACACATCATCACTCATAATGGGGTCTTATTTACAGGGAATAATGAATGTATTCTTGTGCCAAATCTGAGGATGTCTTGTTCATAAACACTATTTGTAGTTTTCATACCACAAAATCAAATGACTTCATGTAAGGGGATGATTATGAATAGTCCTGTCATTCTCTAGCTTCTAACAATGCTAATAACCTTCAAACCACTCATTATTTCTGTTTTCACTGTGCCCACTGAAGTCACACACATCTAAATATTTTAGAATAAAGATGACAGTATTAAAGAAAAAAAATATTGGTGACAAATTTTCAGACTCGGGCCTTCATGTGGACTTAAACAAAAGGCCTGACTGCAAGAAGTAATAAGCATTACTTTAAGCTTAATTTCCCTTTGTGATTTCAATAGTAGGTGCTCTGGGGTCCTTATTCTGACCTCAAGTATATGTTTATATATGGACATGAATGTGTCTGTGTGAAGGTACATACATATGTATTAGAAGAAATATCTCTGCCCCATGAATATGTCCACTGAGAAATCTAAATTAAACTAGTAGTGTTTTTAAATCAATTCAGGACCAAACTGCCATCCCAAGTCTCAAATTTCTTGTGGAAATCTCATTTTGCATGACAAAAATTAGGCACCAAAGTGTAGATTTCTTAGAATAAAGCAGGACACGGGCAAAATTCTCTACAGATGGAAAAGGGAACATACATGAAAAGTTGAATATAAAACCTACAGCACAGATGAGCGCAAGGAATTTATCCTCATTGATGAACAGGGACAGATCCTTAGTGGGTGTAAATGGCAACAGTTGAATTGGGGAATAGCTGAATTGGGGATTAATTAGGGCCAAGCAGATTTAGAGCAGTATCGGAACTGCAGCTCATGGTCACGGGCTTCATATCTGGTGTGTAGATTTACAAAGCTTGAAGAGCCTTACAGGACATGTAGCTTTCTCCACACTGGTGAGTGCTTATGAGTAGCCCTGTGGTAGCAGCAAGGCATTGTTTATGTAAGATCTCATGAGTGTGAATGAGATTTGCACTTCCAGCCCCAGGAATTTTTGGAAATATGTTTTGTTTTCCAGCAGACTTCTGAACATCTGGAAATGCTGGCATTGTAGTGTCTCAGCATATATCATAAATGACTGGAGGTGACTTTTTTACTTCTAAAACTGGTCCTTTTAAGCATTATTGGTCAACAAAATGAAATGAGCTCCTTTTCCTTTGCTGTAGGAGGAGAAGGAGCACTTGGTCTCTGGGGAAATCCCTTCCATTTCTTTTTCCTAACTTCAACCCATCAAATGAGGAGATAAAGAGAATTTCTTGGGCTGGTACAAAAAAAGGCCAATTTTTGAATCTGTTCTGGTCAGGTAAAATTGCTTCTGCTGCTGCTGTTACCACTTCCATTCTTAATAACCATTCTGTGACCTTCACTCCCCATCAATCTATCCCTGAATAGTTATTCTATTTGCAGCTTTTCCTCTAGCTCCCTTGTCCCTTAAAAGACAGCTGTGAGGTTTTTCAAGCACTGACACAGTTTCTACTGCTTGGCTGATCTTCCCAGAGGTGTCAGGGTCTGCCTAACCCTCCCGAGGCAGCTCACTGGGCTGCTGTGCTCACGCCGTGTTCTCACATCTGAAGAGCTGTGATGTGCCTGGATGTTACTGGCCGTGCCACCAAAGACTGCTACTGCACTGGGGCAAATTCTCTTCTGGTAAATCTCTTTGCATTGTTTATCTTAGCAAACTGTGATAATCTTGTATTACCCTGAGAAAAGAAAGATGTGACAGAGTACCTGAGGAAACAGACACAGGTTGGAAATGGGTAGCAAGCATTTCCAATCGTATTTTGCACTGGCATGAGCAGATGACTCAATCTCTCTATCACCCTTTCAAGTACTTGATATTCTGTTCTACAAAGAGAATCTCACTGAGTAATAAGATCACCTCCAACCACTTAAAATCAGAGAAGGATATGAACCAGATCTGTGGATCAGAAGCCTCCTGAGATTTGGAGTAATTACAACCCTGGACCCTGCACCCAGTGCTGCAGTCAGTCTTATCTCTCACTCACTGCTGTCAAGCATTTGTAGAATTGCTTTTCTAAATGTCTTAATCCTTCCACTTTTGCTGATTTGTAAATGATGCCAAACCTGGTTTTTGATAACAGGCACCTAGTAGTTCCCATATTTACACATCTTAGCATATGTGAAAAGCTGCCTTCCTGCTTCTCACAGGGGACCTCAGTTTGCTTCCATAGAAAAGTTAACTCAAAAGACAACTAAGAAAAATCCCATCAATATACTAAGATGGCTAATTAGTATTTGGTTTATAGTTACATGCTGACAATAATTAAACTAATTACAAGCCATACTGTGCTAAATTGCTAGCTCTTTGTGTAATTCTGGTGTAGCTGAGAACCAGAGAAGTTCTGGTTCAAACTCTGAGTGTGTTAAAAAGGTTTTTGTTAAGATCACTCGCAGAGCTATTGGTGTGTATGCATGCACACATGCTGCACATGGCTGCCTGTATGTGTGAGAGATCTGTTTTCAGAGATAAACCAATGCAAAATTCATTCTCTCTGACTGAGAATGGATAGTGCTGTGCTCTGTTAAACAGTTGCTGTGTTCCTGTTGAGATTGCCTCAGTGAGAAAAAAAATGATTTTTTTGCCCAGAGCATGTCCTCTGCAGTCTCAAGCTATGACTATACAGACGCAAACTCGTTCAGAAATACAGGAGGCTTTTCTGCCCATCAAGAGATAACATCACCCATGCTGTCCAGATATGAAAAAATTAATAATTAATAATTAATAATTAATAATTAATAATTAATAATTAATAATTAATAATAATTTTCATTGCAAGCTTGTTTAGCACACATTTTATTTCTAGGTCACATCCAATGGCTGGACAGGAGAAAAGATATTGCTCTGGCAAATCCTTTCAGGTGCAGTTTGATGCTAAAGGCCAGTAGCCAGGAGCAGTTTTTGTATACTAGAAATACAGCAAGGACCTTTTTTCATCTCCCACCTCTTATGAGACTGGCAGAAGTAAAGGATAAAAGTACACAGGGTGGAGTTACACAGAAAAATAGTGATCATGTAATGTAAATAAGGACTAGAGGCAAAATCTGAACCAAAATGAGTCTCACTTAATTTTACTTATTAGGTTAGTTTTTACAACACAGGTTATTACACTTCTAGTTTTTATGTTTGTTAAATATCTTTTTTGTCTTCAGCTGTGTGCTGCATTAGATATTATGTGTTAAGTGTACTATTCTGATATTTAGCATTTTCTGGTGGTAAAATAGTTACGTGTATTATATTTAATAATTATTGGGATATATTGAATAGATTCCTGCTATCTCAAGTACATTAATATGCAATCATTAAAGCTAGCTATAACTGAGGAGCCATTGTTACTCATATAATGCTAATAAAAACCATAGAGAACCCTTTTAAAAACTGTCAAACAGGATAAGTTGCATTCATCCACAGCTGTGTATAGAAGTAAAGAGGATGTCTTCCAGCTTTCAGGTTTATTCTACATTAAAGACAGGAATTATGTCCCAAGGAAGGGGATTACTGTCAAACTGAAGACAATCAACTGGTATGAGGGAATGACTTAAACATGTCCACATATGTGCCGAGATCTGAAGGCATTCTGTGTGCTGTGCAAAGACCTAACACCTGTATGAGGCTCTGTGCTCAGGACAGAGGGTCTCGTAAAACCACAGGTGTAGGAAGATGAGCTCATGTCCCTGAGAATGAATACCATGCAATGCTAGGAGACCAGGACTCTGCCCTCTGCATTTAATGTAAAATTTCAGAAATCTAGCAGAATTTTGAATAAATAGAAGAAAATTCTTACAACATTTTTATTCATTTTCTAGTCCCTGCAGGACTCAGGAAATCAGGAAGTGACCGTGACAACTGACAACACTCAAAAATTTGCATTTGGTTTGTTTCAAGAAATATGAAGGGGTTTGTTTAATTTAAACTTTTCTGCATCTTCCTTGTTCTGTCCGCTTCAGCTAGAGCAGAATGACACTTAGATAAAGCTTAAATTAGTTGTCTCTTACCCTCTGTATTCAACGTAAGTTCTGGCAAAGCTCTAGTAAGGCAGGCCAAGTTCTCCTCTACATCAGACTGATTCTAATAATTGAACCTATTGCCATGTGTCAGACTTCTTACCATGGTGAGTCACTGTTCTTCCTCTCACAGAGTGCACTGCATTCAGACTGATTTCTATTTGTTAGACAAGTGCAATGCATGGACATGGAAATTACCCACTTCCAGTTGAACTCCAGATTGTATATTCCCACAGAGCACTTCACAGCGTGGGAGGCCAGACTCAACAAATGGTCAGACATTTACAAGCTGATTCAAATCTTCAAACTTAGAGCCCCCCCAAATGAGGACTTTAAAAATGTAATGAAAATATAATTTAATTTGAGTATCCATTATTTTTCTATTAGTAAAACTACAACATATCATGTCGTATGGCAAATAGAAAATTGAACCAAACCAATGTCAGTATGGGGAAATAGAATACAGAACAAGCTGATTGAGTAATTAAATGAGAAACTGAGCTTGTCCTTGAGAAACTACAAAGTACAAAGCTTGTAGGAATGATTATGATATCAGAATTTTTAGACCATGAATGGATTTAATTGCTCCAATAAATTGTGTGTGTTGTGTTTGTTTGCATATTTTGTATCTTGCAGGAGACCACTCTAAATCCCACACCAGCACCACGCGGAGGGTTGAGAAACAACAACTCCCCACTTGCTGATGCTGCAAGGGCTGTTGGACTGCAAGTTGTACATTTTGGTTCAGTTGTTCAATTCAGCTGAGGTGGTGTAGCTGAACACAGTGAAGGAAAGGGGTCCAAGTAAGTAGATAGGATGTATTTTATTAGTGGTCATGATCTCTTGAATTGGTTCCGTTAGTGAACAGGTCATGATTACTGGGCTATGTGCCAGCTTCCCCCAGTGCTGAGTGGCAACTGGCAGCTCTGCAGGCTCTCAGAATTGGCTGAGAGAAGACTGCATGCAACTACTCTAATTTGCAAGGTGATATGAACAAAAAAGTAATTTCTCTCATCAACAAAGAAAGGGCAAAAAAAAGTGTTGTGTATGAAACGTCATCTTCTTTCTGAACTAGTGGCGTGACCCACAACTCAGAGGTGCTCCCAGTTTACCTTCGTCTAGGTGCTTTCCTTCTCTTAAACACTTTACCAAAAGCACTGTCCCGATGGAAACAGAACAGATGACAGCTTATGGGAGAGACACACAAAAACAATTTAATGATAAATGCACCAGAAGACTCTGATAGTTTGGATATATCCTACCAAACTGTATTATCCAACAGTATCACATCTGCAAGGAAGGAAAATGTAAATTGTGAGAACTTATGTGTCATTGTTTTTCATCACTAACTCGTTAATTGTGTTTTAATGATATTTTCTCAGCAAAATCACCAAAAGTAGATCAATTTTAGAATGGTAGATTCCGAACATCTGTGTTTTGCCAACAAAATCTGACCATTAGGGAACTACAGTTTCTTTGTATTTGCCGAGAAAATAATGAGAAGTCAAGCCAAGAATCAATTAAACTGAAGAGATTGTTCCATATTCTTCTTTTATGGGACAAGAACAGGTGTTTAATAATTTACATAAATTATGCAAATTCTAAAACATTTACAATATCTAAACACTTAGCAAGGGAGAGGAATGAAGAGGTAAGTCAGTTGACGATGTTTTGTATTGCAGCCAGTGCCTCTTTGGCACTTCTGTAGTTATAGGTCTGTGAGGATTTTCATGGATTCATAAAACAATCCAGAAAAAAATTCTGATTTGCATTTGGCAGGCAAAGATTTTAAACCAAGACTGAATTTTTTTTATTAGGTTATGCGAAAAATGTCAGTTTAATTGTCTCTAAGTTATGTAAGTATAAAAATGGAATGTATTACTTTCAGACACTATTTTATGCTCAAAACCACTATGTTTTTTTAAGGGGAAACTTTACAAGCCATTAGTCTGAATTGTGGACTGGTCCATTTGGGAAACTTGGAAAAAGAAATGTGGACATGTTTGATTTCTTACCTCTTTGTAATGATGTTAGATATGTAGGTACACTCTATTCCTTCAGCTAATTTTTTTTTCAGGATGCAGTGGCTTTCTGTGCCATCACTTATGTGAGGCAGCTCTCAGTTTCATTCCTTTTACATGTTTCATGCGAATGGTTTGAATCAGTTATACAATTTATATGGAATTAATAATCTACCTTTCCAGAAATCTTCCGCATGCTTAAAGAGGTTGACAGCTATGCCAAGGGGATGGTTAAGTTAATCAACAAAAACCACTGCAGATTGTACAATACACATTCTATACTAAAGGTTAGATTCACCCTAAAAGGAAAGTGGTTGGTAGGTGACCAGAAAATGTGCATTCCTTTATTCTGTATCTTTCCTAAGAGCTGTTGAAGTGACAGGCTTTGGAGACAAAGTTCTTTACCCCATGATAAACTTGTAGCATTCATGGAAGTCCCAAATTGTGCCATGGAGTGCTGCTAGATTTTGTAGTTGCTTTCCATGTGTATTGGTTTAGGAAGCAGCATGGCTTCAGAACAGGCAGACCTGAGTTACACTGCTGCTCAAAAATTCCCTATAGAGCTGGAGGTTCCTGTTTGTTTCAGTGTGTTACATACAATAATATTAAATAAGATAGAAATATGATATGTGACAATTTCAGGTAGATGCATTGAAACAATGCTGTTGTAAAGAAACATTCACATAGATTGAATACCAAGTTTGGTATGTCAGGATACTTCCTTCTCACAGGAGAATCCTCCAGCGGGAGGGAAATCTAGCCCCTGCAGTTTATCCTACAAAAGTTTGGCAGTTTATTCTACAAAATTCTTTTGGATCAAAGAAAAAAAGCATAGAGGTTCCAGGTCAGTCACCCCTCAGCCATTTCAGTGAGACCATGTGCAAGCTTTCACTTCTGTGGGTGTAACGTATGTGGAATTGATGTTCATGTGAAGTTTTGCACGTATATCACAATGCAAGGGCTTCACACTACCCATTTATGCTGCCAAAATTTCCTAGTAAAAAGTTCCATAACACATTTCACAAATTTACAACTCAATGAAATGTCAGCAATTTCAATCTTTCCTATTGGTTCCTAGACTTTAATGTGAAATAAAAGTGAAGATTACAATTACCAAGAATGTCAACCTAAAAACTCAAGAAATTATCAAGCTCTGTTCTTTTTCTCCTATTCTATTGCTCCCGTTATCCCTTTTATATAAATATTCACACAACAATGATGTGAAGACTAAAAGAACCAGCTGCTTACAAGTAAACATTTGTATTTGGAGGTCAGAGAGCAAACCAGGCAAATGAATGTTAAAATTGATCTGACTGTTCACTGGCAAATCTTTAAAAATTGCTGTTATCAAACGTTTTTTAAGCAGTTCTGTATGAACTATGCTCAACCCACTCTTGCCAAAGATTCAACATGCCAATAAGGAAGGCTGCCAGATGACTGCCCAGTTCAAGGCACCCTGCACTGGATGATTGAAGGGAATTTATGCTGATCTAAAAAAACCTATTACGACTTCTAATAATATTAATTAAGGAGATATGTTTCTGCAAAAATATGGAAATTTTCTGGACTATAATAAAGTGTATGTAGAGCAATGGGGACAAGAAATGCAGAGCTTTTGTGCAGGTCCTAATGGCTTTCTAATGGAGATTTTCTTGATTCCCTGACAGCATATAGCTGACTTAGCAAATCCCTAATTGCAGGCCCTGAAGGCAAACTGTACTTTTCAGCTCTCTGTACTGGATATATATGTGCATATATAATTTAGTGATTCCCTCAGGATTTTAAAAAAGGGTAAGAGTAAATGTCATCTGAATACCAAAGGCAATAAAGGAATAGCTGGTTGGGTCCAGTGGCATTCAGTTCTCCCCATGATCTCCATACTCAATTTTATATATTTAAGCTAAGATAAACTTTAATTCCTACGGCATTCTGGAATGCATTGTCATGAAAATGTTGAATTGTTGCATAGGACTCTGAAGGCTACTGGAAAATTATTTTATTGTTCATCTCTATAATTCCAGAGTCAAGGAACACCATTGTTGTCCTTCCATTATCCACTTTTCTGTAGTTTTGCAGTCAGCATTAATTTTCTAGGTTCTGCTCTAAGTTCTCTTCTAGTTCTCTTTGCGTTTTCTTCTTTACATATTTCTTCTCTGTCCGTCACATCCACCCAGTGCCATGTACAATCCCTGACAGTCTGTCTTTGGTGTCAACAGTAAAAATCTTCATGGATCCTGCACCTTTATGAAAATAGGGATGTCTTTTCCTGGTTCTTTTGTGCCTGAAGTGATTTCAGTGGGAATTAAATTTTAAGAGTAAGTATGTTATGTCCCAAAGTATATCTAGATAGTAAAAGTTTCAAGAAAATATTTACCAAATATTGCAAATAAGGAATATGGAAGAATTCAGGGAGTTTTGTCTCTGTGGTGGGGAAGCCATGCACATTACCGTAGTTTATCCCAAACATATAATTCTAAAAGCCTCCTACAGTATTTTACATGCCATTGTATATTTCAGATGCAGCACTTACAATCCAAGAAAAAAGTATTTTAAAATTAATTATTTAGATTTTTATTTTATGCAGAGGCTTAATTTCATTTCCACCTGCTTGGCAGGCCAGGTGCTTTGGTTACAATGAGCCCACTAGGACATGACTCAGATGGAGATGTAAAAAATGGCATGCTAATCCTTACCTCTTTGGGCATAAACTTGTAGCAGTTTTAAAGCTTGTTATTTTGGGACTTTCCAGAGCTGAGAGTGAATACTTGAAATTAACTTTTTTCTCAGTGGTATAGTGGTCATTTGAAAATCTGTGGCTCATGAAAATCTGGGCTTAGAGGCCATGTGGAAAAAATCTCTGATTAGGATAGTCATGGTTAAAAACCACAGGTGTATCCAGGGTGAAGGAGAAAATATTAATATTATTCTTGGATAACAGAGAAATCTACAGTTTCCTTAAAATATGATTTTTAGAAAAGTAGCAGCTGTCCAAAAGTATTCCTGACACTGGAAAATTAGAATAGGTCTTACAGGTCTTAAGAAGATGAGCAGATTATCATCTGGTAACTGTGGGACACATTCCTAATACTAATGGCTTGAAAATGGAAAAGAAAGAGTGAGGGGTAGTTCAGTAGTTGGAACTCATCAGTCCAGCCTTGCACAAAGACCTACAATATAATGGAAGAAAAATCACCTTTTAGCTTTTCTCATTCCTTATGTCTTCACTGCTGATGTAATTCTCCAGAGACTGTTTTGGTTTTTTTATGTATTTCTTCATATTTTTGTACATGTTTTTATTAATGTATAAAAATACAGTGGCACTGCAGAAAGTGTACAGGGACCTACATTTGTAAGATCTCATCTGTCCTATCTTTCAGTAAGGGTTTTCCACTAAGTCTGCAAATATATAAGAATGACTTTTCTGGGCAGTGGGATCTCACACTTGTCTATTCAGTAGAAAATCTTGTGAAAAAGCTCTGTCAGGAGCCTATTTAACATTTCAGATAGTCTGAGGAATAAAAAAGGAAGAGTACTTTAAAATTACTTTTATATTCTCTGCATGGAGATACAATTAAGGAACTCATTAAGACTGAAAATTCTCTTTGCCTTAGCTCAAACAATGACAATATTGACAGGCAGTCTTTAGCCTACAAACAGTCCTGTGATTACCCATATTTTGTATCATTGGGGTTCAGAAGTGTAATGGATTTATTTGGGCTTACAAGTTACCTGTATCTTAGTTGTCAGTGGATTTTCAATATCTTCCTTTGAAGATGAGGTGAGGGTGCCTACATGAAATACTCAGTGATAGTTCTTAGACTGTTTCACATGCTCCTGTACTGTGCATCAGTGGATAACGAACAACTACATAAAAACCTGTATAAAACAATGAGTAAGAAATGTCCTGCTGCTCTAAACTCCTACCAAGCCACTTCAGCAAGTCCCTATGGTTAATTTTGAACGGGGTGTGTGGATAGTTACGCCATTTCCCTAGGTTTAGATAATTTTAAAGCCTTTTTGTGACAGAGGAAAAAATAAAAGATAAAATTTAAATATGTCTTCAAAGGAACTATATTTTGGTAAACAACTGAAGTTATGACATTTTGAGATCTTTGTTAGGTCTTACAATTATCTAGGCTTTATGATACCATACTGAGTAGTCAATTTGATTTTATTGTTTCTCTTTATGAAACACGGATTGCATGATGGGTGTAAAATAGGAATATAGGATTGGATCCAAGTACTCTGTCACCCAGAATACAGCAGTGGCCAAGAGCAGAAGAGAAAAGTATTGGTTTGAAAATATAACATAGGCTAATTTGGCACCCACATAGATATTTCCTTGATTTCTAATAATTGTTTTCTATTTTACAGAATTCATTCACTAATTATTGTCATCATATTTGTGTTGCTATGCAGTTAGTCTGTTTGATGTTTCACTGCACAGGCATTATATTACATCCCAGATGTTTACCTTAACTTTGTGTCCACATTCCTGGGCTACAGCTGGATTTCTTTGATTTTACTTTTGTTTTTCTTTTCTAGACATACTTTGTTCATGTCTGTGTGAAGTCATGTAGAAACTGCGAAACCGGGAACCTTCATCCCTTCCAAAATCATTAAATTTCATATGCCTTCATAGTATTTCATTACGAGAAATCTTTGTGGAGAAAACTGGCTTTCTAATAACCCAAAAAGACTTACACAAGTCAAACTCAGTGTTCTTCCTCAGAAGTGGTCTTTCCAGATTTTTATCTTCATTACCATGGAAACCCTCCTAATAGTACTTGCAGCATGTGAGAAGAGTACATGTTCATTTTAGTACAGGCACACTCTCTACAAACTCCATGCTGCTACTGCAAGACCATCAGGGCAAAACCTATGAGACTTTGGAAACTCAAGGATGCTATTTCTCAGCAGATATATAAGCAAGCAGAGGCGGAATGTGGGAACAAACAGCATTAGTCATCCAATCTACTCCTCCACATAGAGTATTAGTAAATAGAGTTGTGTGAGTAATTGACTTTTTCACTTTGCTGGCTGAGCTGAACATTTAAAATAAAACCTTTTTCCAGATTTCTCTTTGAAATGAAAAGCAGGGAAAATGGTTTGGGTGTAATTTCTTTTTTAATTTGCGGATTTTTGTAAAAATTTTATCTTCTCATAAAATAGCTTTCTGAAACAAAACATAAATTTTTGACTAATTACTATTTTTAGTTGAAACTACTAAATTACTTCAACATAAATTTCTTAAATAGTGTGGGCTAGGATAAATCTGCATTATTCAGTGAGTAAAACCACTGATCAAATACTCCCTGCTCTAACATAAAATCTGAAACTTTCTAATTGCTTTCTTCCTTCAGCTGCATGCAGTGTAAAAGAGTGTTAATGAAGATGTTAGATATGGTGGAAACATAAACTTCATCACATTAATGTGCTGTATTTTACTTTTACAATACACTGTTGTTGCTAGGCGGGTGCAATTTGCCAGTATGATTCAGCTATTACTATTACTTAAGAACCTATCCTCTCTTTGACCTTGTGCAGATCGAGTCACACCTGTAGGGACACATCTTTCATTATGAAATTTGCTGGTTGAACTCTGTAAAAGGTTAGATTTACATAAAACGTCCATCCATTCTTCAAGCAACTCCTTGTAGACAAAATTCCCCATGAATTTTATGTGGTTGTACATACAATGTTGCATCCCTATTTTTTCCCTGAAGAAATGTTTTCTATCAAATTTTATTTCAGTTGGGGAGATGATGAGAGTAAATGGCTGTGACTGCTCACTGTAGTAGTGATATAGGATATAGGCATAAAAATATATTAATCAACTGATATACAATAATACTCTCAAAAACAACGTTATTGACAGCTGGGTGTCAAAACCACTTTATAATAATTTTGTATATCCATCCCTAAATTTCAGATTGATTGTCAATGTCACTATTGCTCTTGTTGTTGTTGCTGTTATTATTATTCTATGAAGCCCTAAAGGCAACAAATGAACATTTTGAGTTAGATTCATTACAAATGGAAGTATCTGTCTCAGGAGCTCAAAGTCTGAAGAATCTCAGAGTGATTTAGAATAGTACAATGTTTAAAAATTAGATAGGATACAGAATTAAAAATGCCACAGTAGAGGCATAGTCTTTTTTTCAAGGAGCATTATGTTTCTTTGCCAAAAGATTTACATTTAGTTTTGGCTAAATTTTTTCCACTTGATGTTAGGAACAGTAAATAAAATCCACTATAATCTCACTGCTGCAAAATAAATATTAAGTTCTTGCATACCACTGACTCTTTCCACTCTGCTGATTTTCACAAAAGTGTTTCAGGACTTTCTTTAGTTAAAGAACATTATTTAAAACAAAAGTGAAATCTAGTTGACATTTTAATGTAGATATACTTTCAGGAATTTCAGTTCTTCGTTAAGAAATACTGCATTATTGCAACTAGTCAGGGTTTAGTCTTGAAATTTTTGATTTTTGCAACTTTGATGAAAGTCATTGAATATTGTAGGTTCTCAATATCTCCAGAATGTGTTCTTTTAATTTTTATAGATAGTTTTGCAAGTTTAGAGAAACTACTTTAAACTTACTAAAAAAAAAAAAAAA
>VZTJ01000827.1:1056045-1123840 GCA_013397795.1 Orthonyx spaldingii
AAAAAAAAGGTTGTTTTCAAAGGTTTTCCATCCTGGTTAAGTTATTTTTGTAACATGTCAAAGCAATCCATGCCTTTGACCAAAACAGGAGATATGTTCCTGATCAAAAATTTCTCCTGGAATGATATTTGCTTTACAAGTTTTGGCATTTACATTACTGAAGAGTGAGGTTGTTCACAAATGTTCATTACCACCAACCAATACAGAGAATGGTGGTGCCACAACCCCATGTGATGCCTGGACAGTTGGTGCCCCAAGATGGTTTGGTGCTCAGGGACAACCCTGAAATCCCTCAGCTGCATCACTGCTCCACAGCCCATCGCTGGCATTCAGACTCATGTGCAGCCAGTGATGGGCTCCTGGCTGGGCCAACAGAAACATGGTGCTTATTCCTTCAAAATGTACAGGACTTTAAAATCCAAACTGATTTCAAGCACAAAGAAACCAAAGCCTATCTAGTATGGAAATTCCATGTCTGTACATATTCTTGTAAGCTGATGGAAAAAGTGAAGGAGAAAATTTAACAGAGCAGAAAGAGGTTGTTTTTAGCCTTTACAAAATGGGCCATTAACAGATTAATAATAGACAATAAATGTGCATTTTATGCAAAACCAAAGCAGTTTAGGCAACGTTAATATTTGAGAATAAACCTTGGAAACTTCAGAAAATAAATTCCACCATGTCATTCTGTTTACATGTGATCTTGTGCTAACAGCACAGTCTGGTTTACTTCCTTGTAAACTGTCTCTTTTTGTATGCAAAATCTTGAAACTGTTCAAAACGTGGAGAAACTGAGTCATTTACTTTAAGAGAGTTTAAGGAGACCAGATCTGGGAAGGCATGAGAAGCTTGTTTGCTGGGCTTCTGGTTGATATGATTTCAACACTGGCTTTCCTCATCAGCAAATGTTTATCTGATTAAATCATTAAATATAAAACAAGTTAAAAATTGAGTTAATTTCAGCACATTTATTTGAAAGTTTGTACTATGTAAAATAGGACAGGAAATATTTATTAGGAGTACTAAACAGAGTGCTTGAAAAAAATGATGTATATTTTGCAATATGATTTTCACACAACCTTAATAAATGGATCTATGTTGGTTTATGCAAGGCAAGATGTTGGATTGCTGTCTTTCATCCATCTTTTTAGAGACTTCTTAAGAAACAAGTAAACAAAGAAACAATTAGATGTTTTCTCATTATAGCATTGTGCTACTATTATAATAGTTATGCTTGACGAGGCACTGCCATTATTGCTTTGTATTGTCAGCTGCCACTAACTTTCGGAAACAATTATTCTTTCAGCTGAAATTTCTCATGCTTGTTCTTAATCTCAGAGGCAGATTGTTTTGTAAAGTTTATAAAATTACTTTTGGCTGTTTTTCTGAAATATCTAAGCATGAAAAATTGGTATGTTTTACCAGTTATTGTATTTTTTCTTTATATCATAAGTTCTTCTGGACAGGGATTTTATGTTCAGTATATTTTATTGCAATAGAAGCTAGACTGCAGCAAGGATACTATATAAACCAAAGCTAGCTAATTTTTCACAGACTTTCTTTAATGATTTGGTAAGTCAAGCATATTTCTGCTTAACACTTCAGGGGTTATGGATTTTAAAAAATGTTAGTTTGTTTACAAAATTCTATGTTATATGTAAATAAGAATAATGGCCCGGTTTCTCAGCTGAAAAGCACTTCATGAAACTCGGTGTGGATAAGACTCTCTACACTTAGGAACTTGTTATATTTATTCTCCCTGGGTCAAGGCTGTTCTCATGCTTTCAATTACCTGTCATTTCTGGTGGTAACTGTGGATTCATAGTGTGAATGAACTTCTTTGCAAGCAGTGCCGCTGGAACTTCAGCTATGAGGTGGCCTAAAATACGTGTTTGAACTTTCCTGGATTTATAACAGAAGAAAATCTTGTCTTGTGCATGTCTAGCAAGCCTCACTTGGAAATCTCACACCTTCGCCTCCATTCATGTCTTTCAGAAGTTGGACAGCTTTTGTAATCAGAAACTTTCCATGCCCCTAAACTTGTCCTCCTGAAGCACTTAAGTTTCTGCAGCCATAGTTTTACCTGTCCTGTATTGCTCAATTCCTTTCTGTGATCCACCTCTCCAAGACTTTTCCGTAACTCAGCCTTTTCTTCTCTGTCATGACTCAGTTCTGTGAAATAGGACTTGGGGTTTTCCAAACCACTTCCTTCCCCATCCTCTTTTTGTTTGTCTCTTCCCTTCTGAACTTGTTTTACTAATAGTGTCTTTACTAACAGCAGATTCTTTTTCTTGCAGTTTAATCCATTTGCTACTACTAGGAGACTGATATCTAATTTTTGTGATTCCTAGTAACTGTTTCATGCTAGTATGGACAGTAGAAACACATTTATTCTTCTGCCAAGGTTATCTGCTTCATATTTAAAATGAGATCCATTTATTTTCTAGAGAACTATCAGTAGCCTCCTAGTAACTGCTTGCTCATTGCTCTAAAAGGGAAAGTTAAAATCTGTATGTAGAAAGGTAAATGGTGTTCCTCCACTGGTGCATTGTATGCCTTCCTTACCTTCATTTTTCTTTTATTCCATTCTTTTATTTTTTCTTATATATCCACAATCACTTGATGTGTCCCTTATCATCTTTTTTAATGACTGGCAAATTTCAAACACAGTAAGAAAAGAAAGGAGAATCCAAAACTAAATACTTCTGTGAAAGCAAATAAACCAAGAGGGGTAAGGACTATGTATTGCTTTGCAGTAGAAAATGTGGCAGTAGAAGATACATATAGAAAGAAATCTCCTGCAAAGTCTGCTTTGGACAATAAGCTCATATGTGACCTTTCTCTTTGACATCATCACCAACCTTGAAAAGTTTCAAATACTAGTAAACTTCAAGTCCCATACCCATAGATCTTTTCAGATTTTTAAAATGTATTTGAAACATTTAAAGATTTGGCCCTGCAACTTTAGCAACAGGAAATGTAGGGGGTACAGTTGGGGTGGAACACCACTCTGTAGACAAAGAGACACGTGAATTACAGTTCAGATTGAGGTTGAAAATTTGCCACTCGACATGACATTGAGGAGAATTTCAAGCATGGAAGTCAAGAAGTTCATCACATGGAGACATCACGCTGTATTTGAGTTGAATGCTGTGAATGCAACAGAACATTAAAAAAGAACTCATCATCAGGTGTGGATGCGCATGTAAGTTTCCCTGGAAGAGTATTCTCCATAATATGAGATTGCTCAGGATCCAATTATTTTAATGTCTCTTATCCTCACTTTTCATGCAAAACACCTGCTAATAACACAGCAATAATATCACTCTCAAGGACACTGTTGTATTAAGGGTGAAGAGCATGTATATATTTATGAGATGTAGACACCTTTTCATGCGATAGTGATCCACCAGGGCTATATTCACCTCTGTTAGCTTTGAAGGCTAATTCAGTAGCAATTTTTTCACCATTATGACTACTTCAAAGGAACCAGAAGTAGATGTTTCTAAGACATAGATTTTTAAAGTAATTTAAGCACCTGTGTCATCATTAAAAACACTGTGAAACCCCTTTTTTCATAATTAATTAATTTCTGAATGCATTTAATGCAATGTTTTGGTGTTGTCAGGCTGCATTACTGGTGAATACCACTCTTCATACCCCTTATTACAGAAATATGGATCAGATTTTGAGGGCTTACGAATGAGAGAAGTACAGTATGGTTAGGGTGGAATAGCTGTTCAGCAAAGGCTGTTCTTTTTTACCTCTTTGTGTGGATTTTAGAAGTGCATTACCCTAATCTGACAAAAGACACCTTTGCTTTGGAATAATAAGGTCCGAATAGGGCATTATTGTTATCACACTAAATTTATACGGTGGTGGTTTTATATTAACTTCCTTAGTATCCTTATGTGTGCAAACCCTGTATGGGAACATGATTGTGAAAGCATGGCTCTCTCTTTTTATAGATAAGAACAAAACTGTGATTTGGAGAAATGAATTTAAATTAAATATATTTGAAAGTGTGTTTAAAAACTCTTTATAGATAGTAAATAGGTGTTAAATAGTATGCTTTAAATTAACACTTCTAAAATATAAACAATGATTCACCAATGGTATTACAATAATTAAAGCTAATATTACTGCAGATAAGTAAAGCGAGAAAAATAAATCCCCCCCTTTTTTTTTAAGTGCTCTGTTACTGTCAATAAATACTAGTGTTTGTGTACGATTTCTGAAATAAATTTCCAGCTGGAACCTGCAATTTAGGCTCTTGTTTCTGCTTTAAGACATTTTCTTTCAGTGCCCCTCACCTAAATTCCTGCCCTTCCTTCCACAACTTATTTACTATGACCTGGATTTTAGTAGTGAGAGAACTATGACTGCATTGTTTTCAGATTACCTGAAACTGAGATCATGTCTAGTACCTAATAAATCCTCCCTCTCATTGCTAATATTGTGTGGCCACATGGTGCCTTAGAACATCTTAGTCAAAATACATAAAGGGTAAAAAAGTACAGATCTTTCCATCAAGGTTCACTACAAGAAAGGTCTTTGCCTTCTGAGTCTGTGAGCTCTTTGGCTTTCCTAGTCTTGAAGACCATGCCCAGAGCAGGGTGGGAGCTCGCAGGAAGCAGCAGGAACTGAAACAATGGGCTGAGCAGAGCTGGGAGGTTTGGTGCTGAAGGGCAAATAAACCCAGAAAACAGAAAGGGCACTGTGATAAGAGGGGACACTGACACTTCAATAAATTAACCGTCACATATATGAGATTTTCTATTATTTGGCCTTTCTGAGTGGAGGGACTTTCTCCAAAGACATGTAAACAGTGTTTCAGAGATGGTTACTATCAATGAAACCTAATTAAATATAAATGTATAGCATAACCTGAGGTAGGTATACTGGATGAATTTCAGATATTTGTAAGACAGGAGTAAAGACGTACCTATGCAAAACTTTTCCTGAAATCTTTCAGCAGTAGATTCTGCACAGAATATCTCATACACATGTCTGTGGATCTTCAAATACTAACCAAAAATTCTCCACTACACATGCTGGGGCAGAAATGACAAACATTGCCTTATTTGTTAATGTTATAATTTTATTCAGATGTTTTCACATTATTACATTACGTTACCATTGTTTTCATATTTTGAATGTAAATTTCTATGCTCCATTTTTTCAGTGAATTTGATGTACATTAAACTTCTTGTATAAGCTTTCATGAAGTAGGGACCATGAATATGTAGTTTTATAACTCAATTCTACAAGCACATTAAATATATCAGGGCAAAAAGCCCTTTTTTTGTGTGCACTCTTTCAAGTTATTTTACATCTGTGCATGTGTGTTTGAATGTTGATGGGAATAAGTTGGGACTCCTTTTTTCTGTTTAGTCTGGAGTAAACAAATTTCCTGCTTCGTGTTTTGCAAATACCACCAATTTACATCAATCATGGCTAAGCGATTGGATACATATGTATCTACATTACATTCTGCATATACTACAATCATTAGAGAAATATTTTAGCACAAAATAGAACAGATTATGAATGCTTTTTCATTAGAATCTCAAAGTGGGAATTTAGACATAATTATGTTTTGTACCATCAGTAACACACAATTGTATCATTTAACTACAGACTACATTTTAAAATGAAGGCAAATCAGAGCTATCATAATTTATGATGGGAATATGAAGTAGTCAGCAAGTCCGTAAAAGTACACACAGCTAAGGCAAACAGCTACTATTCATACATCAGTCAGGAGTGCCAAGTATTGCTATACTCCAATACCAATTAGTTTACTCCTAAATTATTTCAGAATTGTAGAATCATCAGGGTTGGGGGAGACCTTAAAGATCTTCAAGTCCAACTGTCAACCAGCATCTCCATTAGTTTTGATAAAAACTCAACACATTTGAACAGACAACTGAATTATTTTTCAAGCCCACATTAGAAATGGCAATTAGTACATACATTCTACAGTTTAAGGTCAATCTTCTTGCTAATAATGCAACAGGTTAATGTTGGAACATGACATGCAGTCTTTTATCAAAAATGTGGGAGGTAGGTAAAAGAACTAACACTGCACAGAGGAAAATCTATCATACTCAGTAATCTGAGACTACGTTTTCTAGCTACAAGTGTAGTAGAGAGATTAATTACTCTTCTGCTTCCTGAACTAATCAACCTAGAAGCCATTTCTTAGAACAGACAGCAGAAGAGAGTGATCCATTCAGTTTTCCTCCAGTAACCCTGTCCAAAAACCTGTAGACTGTACAGTCTAAACTTGGCAAGAGGTGTACAGGATCACATACAATGGAAAACCACACAAGAGCATCGTGACATTTATTGTACTTGAGAGAATACACAACCTCTGTCTGAACCTCATTGAAGGGGAACAAATACTGCTTGCAATAATAAGAACCAAGTTTCCCAAACATCAGGGTGTATAGAGATACAATCAAAGCCAACAAAACATCCCATGAAAAAGTGCATTTAATATTTCAGTTCAAGGCCTCTTCTCCATTTCTATTCTGATTTTATAACTGGAAGAGTAAACGCCAATAACTGTAAGAATGAATAAAGTCATTTATTAAATGTACATGCACATTCACATGGGAATGGGGTATCTTGTCCAGTAAAGGAAATCAAATACCACTAGAAATTTATTACAAAAGTGGTTATTGTTCCTCTGTCTACTGAACTGTCTGAAGGTTTGAAAAATTATATTTTGCTTGTAACTTTTCAAAGATGCCTGATTCTTTTCATGTCATATGAGTATTATATATGCATGTAGGTCAAAATCTCCTTTATCATCACCAACACAGTGTTGAGTGTGAGTTGATTGTTTGCCTATGTACTACATCACCTTCATTTCAATAGAATGTGGTTGAATTCTGCAGTCAGACAAGGGAAGAAGAGCTGTGACCTTTGAGCCCCAAGTCCTGTTCTGCTGAAACATCCTCCTCTTGGCAGTTCTCATGTGCCCCTGCTGTTAACCCTGCCCACAGCAATCCTGTGGGCATGGCTTGAAGGACGGGCTCCTACATTTACCTCATGGCTTAGGCAAGAAGAGGGTTTTTTCTTGGTTATCTGTCTTTCACATAGAAGAAAGGCTGTGAGATTCTGTGGTCGATATTTCCAACATTCATCTCCTAACTCAAATGATTATGGATGATTGCTATTCAGTGAATGCAATCATGAGGCTGTATGATGCACTGTTACCATTCATCTATTAGATTAACACGTACTGAAAAACACCTACACGACACAGACAGGTCTCTCATTTAGAGAGACAGAATTCTATTCCCTTTATATTTTTTAATCTCTTTTTTTTTATAAATGGAAGACAGAACCAGCTATTCCCATGATTACATAAATTTCATGTAACTGTGTTACTAGAGGCCTTCAAAACAGTCCTTTCAGATGATCAGCCTCATATCCTGATTGTTCCATGTCTTGAGGAAAGTAGTGTGAAGAATTACAGAGATTACAACGTCTTCGGTAAATTGACTGCAGAGTTCAGTTCGAGACAAATTAAAGCACAGTTATTGCAAATTCCTAAATTTTGAGTTTTGCTATTAAAATAGAAATTCACCTTCAATTTTGATATTAAAAATCTGGAGTGCTAAGAAACATTTGATATTCACTCTTTATCCATATTGTCTCACAAGACAGTGCAAAAATGTGTGATTTGGTAGCATTAATTGTATAGACTTGAGCTGTCCTACAGCTTTACAACCTCTCCTCAGTAACTAATGATCCTTGTCGGTCCCTTCCAACTCAGCATATTCTGTGATACTTCTGTGAATGAAGCAAATGAATAAATAAATAAAGCAGTCATTGTCTACTAAAGTCAGGTACAATTTACCAAAATACCTCCTTTACTCAAGAAAAGTAAAAGGGGTGTAAAGATTAGATAAATCTTGATCAGAAGGATCACATCTTAGCATCAAAGATGACTTTTCAGTGACCAACCAATGTTGTAGGACCATAGCAGTTCCAGGCTATAAATACAGTATTAGTTTATCTGAATGGTACGTTTTTTTCATTACCCTATAGTGCAGTGGCTCTTTGGGCTGTATTTTGTAAAAGTTCTTGTGATATTGATACTTGTCTTGGAACTAGGTTTGATAGCTTGTGGATAGAACCAGTATTTAAATATTACTATATATGGTCGATTTTTGCCATAGTACACATCTCTATGTCTTACTCCTGTTTTTCTGATTATATTTTATTTTTATTCTAGCATGAATAAAAGCCTTGTATTCTGAATTCTCTTTAAGTCTTTTAATAGGTAAGTTTACAAAAATAGAATTATCAGAAATATTATGAAGGACAATTAAAAATCTCTGTGAATTAAAAGCCTGTATATAAAAGGATGTAGGGCATTTTAGTGCTATGTCAAAAAAGATGTATTACCCTTAGAAGCAATAATTCTTCTAACCACTTATGCAAAATTTATTTATTTATTTATTTATTTATTTATTTAAAATGCAAACACCTCAGGAAAATTGGAAGCAAAATAACTGAGCTGAAATCCTGGGCAAAATATTATTCACAATATAGTTGGTTCTAGCCTAGGATGGGAAATGTGCAACTGGCTTAAAGTGAGTTTTGCCCCATTGAATAAATTGCCCCATTGAATGAAAAAAAATACAAACACAAAAATGTTAAGGGGAATTTGATTACTAATGAGACCCAATGCTCCTGCCATCAGATGGTTCTGAGACCATTTGGGTGGTCTTCAGCTTAGCCTTGGGTTTAGAACTCCAAGTTATTTAAAAACTCATTATCATAACAGAGTAGGGTCCTTTGATGAAAATGAAACTAGACTGAATGACTAGATATTTATACTACCTTAACTAGTGATTAATGAAAAGTCAGTGTCTGAGCTTATAACTAAGACAAGTCCTTAATTAAACAACAGGTTAGCTAATATCAGAAGAAAGGGGCTGTGTGAGAGAATGAAGCCATGCCTTCACTGTGCCTGATTAACATGTATGCAGCTGTTTGCCAAAATGTTTATTGGATGGCTTCAGGAATATTTCAATTCACCCAAAGCCTTAATGGGACAATTTTCTTAGAAGGATGATTGGAAGAATATTGGCATTTGACCATATATATCTTTCTATACTATTCAGATATTTGCTGAATATCTAATATGCCTAATATAAATTAAAATAGTATATATATATGGCTGTAAAATCCTAGCATTTTAGAAACTAATTTATATATTTCTTGATTTTTCATTTTTCTTTTGTTCTGTCCAGCTTTGCCTGTGTCCATTTATACAAATCAGGTTTCTCTTATTTTTCAGCAACAACAAAATCATTAGCAAGGCTTATAATATGAAGTTGTTTTCTGTTGCTGTCATTATTGGTGATGAGGTATGAAACATTTCCAATGAACCTAAAATGCCAAGAGCAGCAAACAGCTTAGTTAGATTTTTTTTCAGACTACACTACTGTAATTTTCTCTCAACTGTTGGTCTCCCCATAGGCAAATACAACACCTACTAGTTGTGCAAAATTCTGCCTTTTTTTCTCACAGAGAGTCTCACTAAAAATTATCACTTGCACATTTAATCTGCTCTGTTTTATTCAAAGTCCATAATTTGCAAACAGATTTTTACTAGCATATGCCTGAGGTCTCTTTCCAAAAATAGATAGCTGACCCTGCATTGTGAATATTGCATTTTATCCTCAGGTTACTTGTTCGCACATAGTCATTTTATTTTCTTCTTCCATTTGGCTCCTCCGGGTTATCTCTGTTCAACCAATGAAAGATGTAAAATAGATTGAAAACCATTAGAAGATAATGCCCAACCTTTCAATGAGAAATTTGTTCTCCAGTCTCAGAAACATGTAACATGTAGGTTGTAGTCATTGTAACAGCAGTTAGGAATGTTTTTCAGTTGTTTCTAATTACTGTCCTAGGACCTTCCTCCAACACCACACTGAGCTAATTGCAAGTACTATATGCCTGTTTAATTTTAAGCTTAAACTAGACGGATTTGTATTGAATATTTGCATCATGTAGCTATGGCAGAGGCTGCTGGTTACATACAATGTCTGAAGAAGTTTAAAGGAGCTATCTTGGGAGCTGCCAGCAAGGTACTTCTGCTTGGCTTCACTCTGGCTAATGATGTGAGGGTGTTTTCGGCTCTTGGAGGCCTGGGGAGATGGCTGTGGCACAGTCTGAATTCTGGCCTGATCACAGTTGACCACTGGATAACCAACTGGCTTGAAACCATCTCTGGCATGTCTACATGAATTCTGCCTAGAAAAAGTGTGATGGAGACCCACCTTTGCTTTAGTACCAGACAGGCTGGGTAAATGGTTTGAGCATGAGGTGGTGTACTAACTCAGGAAAGAAAATAGGTTTGGTTGTCTTGCTCAGTGACATGGAAGGAAATATTATTAAGGACATCATCCAAGTAGAAAACTGGACTAGCAAATGATTAAAAAAAACATATTTTTTGTATAGATAGATTAAAAATGTCAAGCCTTGACCAGTTGCTTGGATATCTATGACTGTATCCATGAGTCCAAGACATCATCTGTCAGGCTCAGATAAGAACACAAATCTATTTTATCTGCTGGCATAGTTTAAATTTGCAACCTTTTTCTCCTTTAATTCAAAGGGTAAAATACTTACATTACTCCCAGAGGGTAAAAATCTCTGTAAAATTTGCAAACCTAAAGTAAATTTCAAACATATGTTTTCTGAACTCATTACACTGTTCTCTGGTAACCGGGCTCTTAGCACATTTCTTTTTCAAACCAGACAAGTGGGACTCCATTTATAAATATTTTGTTTGAGAGTGTAAATCTTGAAGATTAAAAAAAAAAGAAAAACAAACCCACCAAAGGAAGTGTACAGACCAGTATTGTCCCAGCTGAGCTATAAAAAACAGTCCCTCAAATGTTTGACTCTGGAAATACGCATGTTTCTGCAAATCTCCCTTTCCTCATCCCTGTTCTTTCCTTGCCCCCTCCTCTCTGCTAGGTTTTATAAATCTAAAAGCCAAATACTCCATTTATGTAATGAGCTTCATATGCAAAAAGTAAGCAATTGCCCTTTCAGACATATAATTGATAAAAAAGTACTTGAAAAAATTTATTGGGGAAAAAATTAATATGCTACCTGCTTTCTGTGTACTATTGGCATTTTCTGCCCTTTTCATTTTCACTGTATGTCCATTTCATAATTTATGACACAAAGCAATTGTTTTTTTACTCTGAAAAAACCCCAACCAATGGGCAGGAGCTCATTTTGAAGTAATTGGTTAAAATCTAGTAATGAAAACAGGGAAATGGTTTTGATTTTCATTATATTTAAGGTCATTCCCAGGTCACATTTGACACAGATTCAGTGTTCATATAAATTTAATAAATTCTGTAAAGGAAATTCAAGTAACAGCTGTGAAAAAAATGTGATTAATAGGAGCCAAAATAAGTGTCACTTTGAAATTTGCCAACTGCTGATGGATAGTTAAATGAATAAAACTATAATGTCTCTACCAACTTTTAAGAGCAGAAAGCCCTGGGAAATCAGTCACTTAAGTGATAGAAACTTTGCACGTTAGCAAAGCTGTAACAGTTACACTGTTCATTTTATATCAGATTTCTTACTCGGGGTTTAAATCATACTGTGAGTTATTTCATCACACTCCTGGTCTTTTGATAACAGTATAGTGATAAAGTTATGTTAAATAGCTCTCTTACAGCAGTAACTGGTTCTCCAAAAATACTTCAAATACACTCCTTAACCTATGAATTCAAAGGAGGTATTAATCTTCTTGTAACACTATTCAGCCTTCATCTTAAAAAAAAAATCCCTTAAACATGTTTTCGACATTTCCAGGTGACTCTGTGCTGTGGTGTACTGGTATCCAGGAACCAGAGGCAGGAACTCTGCCATAGCTGAATCCCCAACCTGGATAACAGTGAGGAGCTGAGAGGCACATGGTCCACCACTGTTACAGGCACAATCAGCATAAAGTTATTTAATATCAACCTGACTTGTATGAGAGAGAAATCACTACACTGGTATAATCTTTCAAGTGCAACTGTATTTATATCCTTTTATTTGTATAAGTCTACCCTTTTAAAAATGTTGTGTCAGTATATTTAAAATAGCAGGATGTCTCCTCACCAGTTTTAGAGCTCTTCAGCTACAGTTTGGATGTAGCAAAATATTCTGAGCCATTCAGAGTCAAGAGAAATTTCAAAGAGAAATTTGAAGAAAATTCAATGCTTTAGAGGATTCAGACTGAAGAATTAAAGCTCTAGTACTGTGGCCTCTACATGAATCCTCTGCAGATACATTGCTTAAAAACATGTGAAATTAGTTGTAGGCAAATCGAAAAGCAGAAGCGAAAAGCAGAAGCAAAAAGCAGTGGTGAGTGGTTGGGTATGTTGTTGCTGTAATAAAAATAGCATGTATAGTAGCAAAATCTGCTTGAATTTAATTTCCTTGTGTTTTATTACTTTTGTGGTTATCAACCATTATAAGCTGCTAGATACTACTTAGAATATCACTTGATTGACACTTGTCATGATAGGAAAAGCCATTCAGCTACAGATGAGCTAACTTAAATTCCACTAATGTTAATATATGTGTGTGCAAACTGTAGTGACCCCAGCATGCTTTTCTCAAAGAATCAATAATGTTACCAGAAGTACCCTCAGGGCCCCAACATGTGTTTATAATATGCATACTTCTAGCTAAAATCAGCATCTGAATTAGTGAAATATACTGCATTATATCCTCAGATAATGTAAATCAGCATAACTTCACTAAAGTCAACCTAGGAAAGCTGATTTGCAGCAGAAGACTCAACTTGTTGTAGTTATCCTGCTGCATTGTGCTTATTAACTCATTGGTACATCATATTTTGTCTTTAGCTTCAGAAAAAGATTTTTCAAGGGCTGAATGGACTTGTACCCATGAAAAGGAAAATAAGAAAGCTTGAAGAGTAATTGAATGACTTCACAAGATGACTAAGAGAGGTCAGTAAGGCTCCATGAGTAGTAGCAGGCAGTACAGCCCAGCAGGAGAGGGTTGGAGAACAAAACTCCTGAATTTGTTTCAGTGAGCTGTTTTGGAGCAGGTCTAATCTGATATTGTGAACTGAGTGAGCATGTGAATCACATTTGTGCTATCTTGGATTATCTCTTCCAGTTGATTTGCCCTTGAAAGAAACTCTGTTTGTGCATCCTGAGACTGCTCTGAGAAGTGAACCAAAGCACAGTGTGTGGGGCTGAGGGAGATGTGTGCTTCCTAAGCTCTTGAACAAGTCAAACTAAAATGTCAGTTTAGACTTGCTCTAAACCCCCAGTCATTGTTTTTGTTTTCATTTTTCTTTATTCTCCCCTTCTCTCTGTTTTATTATCATGATTTAATAAAACACAATTGTTCTACTTTAGAATGACAGCTGCCTCCACTGGGGACTTGACCCTGTCCTCTCAGAATTGCAATAGTCACCATGAAATAAGTGGAAGCTGATATGGCTCTGAAAGGAACCTAGGGCTACACAGAGGGATTGTTTGCTGCAGGAGCTCATATCAGTATGTTTGTGGCTTGACAGAATCTGTTCTTTTTACCCTATAGAAAAACTAGCTGTCTTTGATATACCATTTAAAAATGTGTTAACTGTGATATGTCTCAGAGATGATGAATTTATGGATGAAGAGACTGGAATGTATGAAATACTTCAATGAAATTGCACTCAACATGATAGAAAAAGTATTTCTTAATTGGGCATAATATATAGTCATCTCCTTATAGTTCTCTCTTATTTGGGTTTCAGATCCTTGTAAAAAATGTCAGAAGCTTAGCTGAAAACGCTTTCTTTTTCTGCAAAGTAGGTACTGCACACAGTCTGTTCTTCAAGAGCTACTCTTAGGAGAGGATCTTAGCAGTGGAATGTATTGGTATGATTAAACTGTACCAACAGTGATGGCTGGGGACTATGTACATGTATTTGGAGTACCACTGGAGACGCTACTCTGGAGAAGAACTATGACACATGTATTCTTCTGGGCAAAAAATTTGAGCATTTAACCAGCTGCTTCAGTGAGTTTGAGACCTCATAGGAGGCTTGACACTGTTGTGGCCAGTAGTACAAGCACTACTAGCATCATTATTTGCAATATCTTAATTGGTGTGATTACACTAATTCAAGCTTTCCAAGGTGACTTGTCCCACCTGGCCTGTGTCTGTATGGTTCGGAGTGACCACAATGTGATACAATTTATGCCCTGTCCAATTTATGCCTCAGCATTTGCACTGCTGACAGCAGGAGACACCCTTGTCTGTGGGCTTGCTATCTCCATGTTTCAGCCTGAGGCTGAAGCTATCATACTCTTGAACAGTGACTGCAGCGTATTCATAACCTGAGCTTTTTTGATTGTAGAAGAGAAAACCAACACACTTCTTGTGTTATTTCACGTGTTCAACTCATTTTTATGACATGATGTCTCAAAACTAGTTTTGCTTTTTAAAACTCAACCCACTTATCAACTACTCATGTAATTTTCCATGGAAACCAAAGTAATAACACTTTTGGCTACTGTTATGCTGTACTTTTCTGAAGTTATGCTATTGTAGAACTTCTTAAAAGTCTCAAAAGTATGCAATACATGAACTGACTGCACAATAGTTGATTCTAAGATAAAATACACTCTGTTTTTATCTGCCAATGGAAAGTGCACTCAAATTTATTAGGAGAAACATCAAAGCAGAGATGGACTGAATTATATTTTACATATCAATAGATATCAGCTAATAGCATTTTTCTTCAACCTATTTTCCTATTGAATTCAATGTCAATGGGATCAGGATTTGGTTGAATTTCTCTCTTTAATCTATTCATTGCAAATCATACAGATGACAAAGGAATTTGCATGTCCATGAACAGTAGCCCATGTTATAGTAGAAGACTGAATGATTGTTGCATATTGGCTAAATGCATTGTCTGTGCAAGATCATGCCAAATGCAAAGTGAAAGTATAACTGAGAACGTTGTGAATAGGATTTTCAAATGGCCAGTCACAATGTGGCTTCATCTTCCAAGTTCAATTATATGGTGGTTTGAAATGTCATAGACATATATTAAATGCAGTTAAATTTAAAAGATGCAGCTCTTTACACAGACATAAATACGCATTTTATAAAGGCAATCGTCTTTTGTCCTCTTTGGTCTCCTGACGATTATCTTGGAGATTCTGAGAGTTTCCCATGAAGGAGTGCTTCTCATAGGCTCTGACTTTGCAAAGCATTCAAATGTTTTGCTGAACTGAAGCTTTCAGAAGAAACTTCAGGCTATTGGAATTATGGTGGTCAGAGAGTGGTGAAAATAAGACAGATTTTTCATTTTGTAACCTTAATACGAAAGCTGCAGTGTAAGAACCTACACTTGTATCTAGATGCTCACAAAAGGTATGAAAGAGCAACCCATGAAATGAGTGAACCCGTGTCCATGTGCTCTTGCCCAAGAGACAGCAGACTGCACAGGGTTTGTAAATCTAGTGTAAGTAACTACTTGGGGCTGATATTGCCATCACTATGTTTTATAATGCAAGTATTTGTAAATAATAAATGTTTTAGGTCCTATCAGGTTTATATTTATCACTAGTTCCATTGTCTGCAGCATAGGCTGTTGAGGGAATTGGTAAAGCTGTATTAATAGTGGTGCTTCACATTGAGTGCTCTTCCAAAGTCTCCTTTTATCAGACTTTAAAAATCATTCCCTAGTTTAACAAAGATACTACCAGAGCTCTTTTATTCTGTTCAATTATGTGGAGCACACTTTTTTTTACCCTCCTTTTTTTTCAAGGGGGTTAATCTTCAGGGATGAAACAGATTACCAGCTTTTGAACCAATTTAAGCAGAATCTCCAGAAACAAAGCTACGACAAATAATTATTGGCAGTTCACAGAAGGTATTCTGTGCCCACAGCTCTGCAGGATACCATTAAAGTCAGTTCACTTGTCTTAATGGGAAACACCTGTAATCTGGAACACAAGAGGAAAAATCAAACTAACCATGCTGGAGACATTGAAAATAAACTGAAAATAAAATCCTCCCTCGTGTCCCTCCCTTCTTCCTTCTTTCATCTGCACTCTTGAGTCCCCAGACTATCACTGGTATCCCTGCCTACTTTTAAAACAGATATGAAAACCTGTCTTGAAAATTATATCCCTTGGGTTAATTTTTTTCATATCAAGCAATTTCAGTTGCAATAATAAATCAGAAGAAAACTTACTACAAACAAAAACATGCTTCATAAAGGCTCAGTTGGAACTAGCTATTAAAGTGAAGGTAAACCATCTAAAAATGTGTATCATAAATAATGGCTTAAAACATTAAAAATATATTGGTCTCTAAAATTCCAAGATTTTTTGCTTTTCTATTGCTCTCTGAAAGTATGCTTTGGACAATTCTCTGGCTATTTTAACAGTTTACTGATAAATAATGGGTGAGAAATATGCCCTCAATATTCACACACAACACAAACATGCAATTGTCATCAGTTCATTTGGAAAATCCAACTACATAACAATCATATTTAAGGGTAAATGTAGAGTTATGTCACTGGATTGGAAAGTAATTCACGTAATGTCGCAGTTTGAATAAGAAAGGCTAGCAGAAATTCAGGAACAAATTTTAATTGAGGCAGTCCCTGGTGAAAAATGAACATGAAGGTTTTTTGCCTGTATTTATTAATGCGTTCATGAACAATTTTGGACTTTTCCCTCTCTCTATTACTTTTAATTTTATCTTTTCAACAGAAATATCAGGAAGAAGAAATCAGAGAGAATAACACTTGGTTTTAAACATTTGCAGTTACAGAGAAGAGGCCATGATATGGGAAGATATTGAAAGACGGCACTTCCTCAGCCCCAAACTTTTAGAGGTCTAAAAATACACCAGACTGTGAGAACTACCAGCTGCATTTGCAGCGTGGTACAAGTTTAAAAATGTCACAGCACATAAAAATAAGTGTTTTCTACCTTAAAGACTGGTGGATGTTGTGTTAGCTTCAGAGTAAAGCTACTGTGGTAACCTGCATACTTTGAATATGCATTCACAGCATAGAAATAATATGAAAACTGGCTTTCATCTGACTTTTCATGTATCCAGGAAATGGATTTATTCCACTTTTTTAAATACTAAAAGGAACCATTTCTGACTTCAGAAATTATTTTAATCCATCTTTCCCTATCCAAGGTGACCGTGTCATTGTATTGATAGCTTAAAGAAAACCCAAACAATAAATCTGAAAGATAACCAGCACAGGAGTGGCATGAGCAGGGAAAGTGATTCTTAAATACATAAAGATGACCAAATTCCAAAGAATATAGGGATCCCTGAAGGTATCCTGAGCAGCTGGAATGCCTTGTAGTCAAAGGGATTTCCTTTCCGGTATTATTCACTGTACCTCATTGTGGAAAGAATTTTCCTTTTATTATAGGGCCACAAACAAAGAGATCACTGTTTCACATTGCTCTTTGATAGAGCTTTGAGCTTTTTTAGGTCAGGAGGCCGGGTGCAGTGCAGCTTGTTCATTGTCTGATGCACCCCATCCTGTCCAGGAAGCTGATGCCAGGATGTTCTAGGTTACCCAACCATCCCCAGCCTCATGGTGTCTTGTACATAGTGCCCTGAGGCTGTTTTGTTTTTCCTTTTCTGCCCTGTCCCCAGTTAGCACGAGATTTGAACTGGTTGACAGGATAACACTACTGCCCGTAAATAATACAGAAAATCCCCCTCAAATAGAGAAATGGGGCTTAATGTGGATGTAACCATTCTCTGCATTGTGCAGCCTCCCCTCACCCCTTTCCCTCTTTATCCCTTCTCTTCTGTGTCCCTTCCTGCTCACAGTGATCCAATCTGAAACTTCAAGGCCTGCAGGGAGAATAGATGCAAAGTATATTTCCCACATCGGGTACCAGCAGTCTGATCTGTAGGAATGTCACAAAAGTACACTTCAAAGAGGTAAGGACTGTTCTGGGACAGCTCGCTGCACTGGGTGGACCAGCCTGAATATAGTAACTGGCCAATTAACTACATATTGCCTGAGGATTTATATGGACCTTGGCAGAGAGTAGTAGGAAAACTTTGGGAAGTGAGGACTGTGTCATACAGAAATCTGTTCACCTCAGTAGTAACCTTTCGAGTCTTGCTGTGGTGCAGTTTGTTCTACTTCAGGCAAAACTTGATGTTGTTTTGCAAGCCTTTGTGGAGGGCTGTGGCAGGATGAGTTAGGTCTCCTAGCTCAACATCAACATTCCTATGCCAGTTTTCCATTAGGTGTCCCATGTTCACAATGTCCACGTAGTCCAAGAGAAAAACCTAACGTGTGGGACTGCTCCAAGGCCACAGAACAAGGCCAACACTTGGTCTCTGGGGACTGGCTTGGGAATCAGACATTTGCTTTTACCTTACTTCTATAGGGTTGTTTTGTCTTGAACATTAAATGAAGTCTTTGCTAAGCAAAAAGTTTATGCTACTCGCCTCCTGAAATGTTTCCTTAATGTTTAAAAATCACTTTCCACCTCACATCAGCACATACACAAATCAGTGGAGGGTTCTTCTGCTTGTAGGTGCATTTCAGGGATATTGTCTTTGAGCAGACAATCTCATGGATGGAGCCAACAAAGTCCTCGAGTGCACCTTAATCTTAGGCACCATTCTATTCTGTGCTTGTGTTCAGGTGACTGGATCTAAAGGGCAAGCACGTTCTTTGTCCCCTTTGGGGCTTCCAAATATGCACCAAAGGCCCTGGAGAAGATGATGGAAAAAGGCTGTAACTTAAAAGCCAGATCCCTGGATGAAGGCAGTCTCCACTACTAACACAGAGGATTATGACAAAAAATGACACTTTTTTCAACATGATGTAGTGAGATCATTGTGTTTTGATGAATGTCCTGGTTTCAGCCAGGACAGGGTTAATTTTTTTCCAGTAGTCAGGACCCAGATGTTATTTAATACCACTTCTTGTCATTGCCAGGGGCAGGGGAAAGAAACTCTTTCCCCTGAGGAAAAGGGTGTTCCTTCTGGTGGGGAAAATGTGGCAGGCAGAACAGTCCAGTATTTGTGCATTGTCGAGGTTTTTTCTGTGTAAATAATTTCTTTCTCTCATACCTTTTGTCATGAAGATTGTTACTGTTACTGTTCATTTTCTTATCTCATTTTTTTTTCCAGTAAATTGTTCTTATCTCAGGCTGTGATCTTTGCCTTTTGTGCCTCCAGCTGAAGGGAGAAAGGCAAGCAAGCAACAAGTGGTTTTAGTGGCAGCGCTAAATTGGAGTCCATTCCTAAACCATGACAACGGGGCAGCCAAGTGAGGGCAACACTGGAAGTATTTTATTAGGGACCTGTAAAAATAGGGTAGGGTAATGATCCTGGTGAAGTCTGCAGTATGGCTGTACCTGGAATATTTGTCCAGCTGGGGACAAATTTGCAGCCTTTATTTTCAATGTTTCCTGGGTCTGAGGCATGAAATTTCATTTCCAGCTTTATCTCTAACATGATCTCACAGGCAGGGAGATGCTTCCTGCTCCCTGCTGCAGTTGGGGAACAAGTACAGAACGACTTCATTTGAGAACCAGAGTGAGTTGTACATTCAGTTTTTGTCAGGTCATTTCAGTGCTACATGCCCTTTATTTTCTAAAACCTCTCTCTTTTCTCCCAGGAAGTACAAAGGTGTGGTGCCAAAGCCTGCACAATTCTGAGAATGTTGGAATGCTGCAGTGGGCATTTCAGAAACCACATGACAGCGCTCGTGTAGGACAAGCTGTTGCTATAATGTAAGACCCTTCAATTCTTATTGATGCTTATGGTTTATTTTTGTAAATGGTCAGCACCTTGTAAAACTACTCTCAGATCTCTAACACCTGTTATGCCAGGGTCACCTTACCCTGTAGTTCTATTCTTTTTTTAAGGAGGAGAATAAGGGTGAGGAGAAGGAAAGAAACAAGCAAGAGGAGGTTGGACACAGTCTGTCAGATCCAACTTCTGAACAATTAGAATTGTAAGTGTGAGGAAAGGTTTAGCTGTGATATAAATTAGGTTCATCACAATAAGTTCAGCAGAGTTACACATTTTTGCACAGATAAAAATGCAGTGTGAAAGAGAGGACCATTACATAAATATTACCTGAATGTAAAGAGTTTTTATAAAGTTTTTATGAAAGCTCTGGAGAAAATATTTAAGAAATTCTAATCTGTGTAATGGACTAACATAACATTTTGCATTAATTATCATTGTATAATATAAGATAGGTGGCCTAACTACAAATTAATTTCAAGGTAGCTGAAATTTATCCTGCTCCAAAAAGTCCACTGAACCGTGATCCACCTTTAAATCAATAATAAAGAGACATGGCCTTAACCCTGATTCCCCTCCCCATATGGTGCATGTTCACAGCTTCTAGAGAGGGCAATACAGAGCAGTAATTTGTGTAAATGAGCAGCCACGCTTAGCACCTCTGTGCATTTTAATCAGCTAAAACTGCCACCTAGATTGTACATTTGGACAGAAAAGAGTTCTTAGCCAGAAAAGGTAGTAGATCATGCCAGAAGGAGCTATTGTGTGTAAAAATATTTTAACTTCTATAGGAACTAAGAATAAATAGTGAATTTTCTAATTTGCAGCAAGATTTTTTCAAAATATAATGCAAACGAAAACCAAAAGACTCATCTTCTGAAAAATATTTTTTTTATTCAAAATCTTCCATTCAAGCTTTGACATTTTGTGTTTCCTGGTATGATATACTGAAAATGAAAACCAAAAATATTTCTCTCAAGAAAACCCCCATCAGAAAATTTCAACAATATTAAAGCATATGTCATCACTTTCTACTCAAAAATTATTCCCTGTCAAATTCAACATATTTATGATAGATGTTTTATTTGAGAAAGTCTAATCTACTGGCAGAGAAAGGTGAGACATGACACAAATTAATATTCAAAGCTAAAGAAAATATAAGAAAGCAAATATTAAAACAGTAAATTCACAGCAACTTGATTTTGACTTACAAACAGTAAAATAAAATGCTTTTTGCTTTGATTTTCCCCTTGATATTCTGACCAGGATAGTGTACTGTGGTATTAGACATCTGACTTAAACTCCAGAGCTTACTGGATTTGATCAAGGCTTTTTCTGTCATTTTAATCTCTTAAAAACACCACCAAACAGATATGGTAAAAGATTATGGAACCTAGTTTATCTGTTAGAGTCTATCCTCTTTTGTTAAGATATCCTTATGCTTCAAAAGTTGAGCAGATATGTCTCAGAACTTAAAAAAGATTAATCTTATGGTATTTCTAATTGTGATTTGTGATGTCCAACTAAAGAAATTATAAACCATAGAATTCCACTTAGCCAATCTGATTCCATCACAGGGCACACTTTAATTTTCAATAAAGATGTTAAACTCTTGCTCTTCTTAGAAGTAGCATGTGCCAGCTTCAGGCAGAGATTTGAACACTGGCACTGATCCAGGAACAAAGAGGAACTTGAAATGAAGCTGCCACTGAAATACAGGCACAGCTTCTTCAGACAAGATGTCAGCAGCACTTGTTCCTAAGTCTGATAATGAAGTTTTATTTTTCTCAAATGGTGAATTAGAGGACACATATGCATGAGACATTTAACTCTTCCACTAGAGTCAGGTACCTGAAACTGCCAGTGGAAAGAATGCATTTAACTCAAGGCATAGCTCTAGTATTGGTAAACCACAACTTCTTGCATTGCCACTATAATATAAATTAAGTAGAAGCCTAGCTTATAAACTCACACTGTGACCCATACTTTATGTTCCTTTTATGTCTCTTGGGTCTTGATCACAATGAAACTTTCTCAGTCTAAAGCAATTTAATACAAACATTCCTGGGGAAGGCTATAAAATGTAAGTTTTGCAGTCAGTCTTTTATGGGTATTTTGGATGAATTTTGTATACCCAGTTGAAAAAAAAGATGACGAATGTAGACATTACGACATATGTGTGGGCTTTAGCTGAGTTTGTATTTGCACATGAATATTAACCCTGGTAATTGAGAAAACCTGTCTCTCCACACATCTTGTTCATTTCCACAAAAAACGTGTGCATAGATTTAAGAGAGAATTAATGTCTTGCCTTACTTAATTACAAATTTTCTGGCTATGAGACTCCCCATGCTAGCTTCTCTGTGAGGGCAGTGGACTCAACAGATGCCATGTTACACCTACTAGATGGGGATAATTCTACTTGCTACTAAGCACTAACAATAACACATGGAGATGTAAGTTGTGAATCGAGTTCAGCAGACAGCATGGTTTCCAATTCTTAAGCATTTTGCAGCAAAACTAAAAAGCACCATCAAAGATGTTCACAAGTGATATCATTGCAAATGTTTACAAAACATGAAAAGAATGGTAAAATATGTGCTTAAAAAATGTACTTGTTGAGATCGTGAGAGAAAGGCACGAAAACACATGGTATTGAGACAGACTTGTGTTCCTGCACACTGCACCAAGACATTGCCTTTTTAATCAGTAATGGTGAATTCAACATTGTTGATATTTTCACAGGTCACGGGTCACACAATGTCCTGCCTTTTCTCTGACCAACTTATCTTTGTGATCCTGTCTGTATGATTTTGAGAGGCTAAACTAAAATAAATATCAAAAATGAAAGTATGATATGTTTAATATTTTTTGTCTTAACTTGGACAGATCACAAAGTCTTTGATGTCCTTGCTTTCAAATATTATAAAAGGAATTTATCAATTGAAATATGATAGACAAACACCTTCTGAAAGGATTTTTTTAAGTTTTAAAACAAGAGTATATGAAATAACAGTGGTAATAATAACAGAACACAAATGCTACCATCCTCTGCTGTGTCTGGCAAAGTGAAGGGCAGCTGCCCTCTGTGACACCTTTCAGTGCTGCAGCAATACACTACAAAAGTTTCTGTTTCAAAATCTTGATAAGAATCAATTCAATGAACAGCAGAAATAAATGAAGTTTATGAGGAAACGTAATATCAGTCAATGGCCAGACACAAGGGTCTCTCCAGCTTCTGGTCACAGACAAATTCTTATTTCAATTTTCTGTTCTGCTTCCTCAATACAGTAATAATCTTATCACTCCATTTACTCTTCACAGCTGGCCTGCAGTTCTTGGTTGGTTTTCTGCTGCAATTTAGCCTGCTCGTATGTGGCTGAGATATTTACTAGAAGTCAGAATGTGCCATTTACAGAATTCAGTGCTGTAACTTCAGGACTGGTGTACTGTGTCTAGTCAGGCATACTCACCTTTAAGGACTCCTTTTTTCATTTGTGAGGCAATATTAAGGGAGGCACTATTAAGGAAAAAAGGCTCTGGTAGGATCAATACCTGAGTGTGTGTAGGATCAATGGTCTGAGTGAGAAGGTTTCTCCTCAGCAGAACCTTCTCTCATCCTAGCAATGAAGTTGTTATGCTCTGCAGTTGGTATTTTCCTGGCCATCATCTAGCAGGATTGGAAATGCTCTCTTCCCTCATCACTGCAGGTCAGTTAGGGGTGATTATTTTGTCTTTCCCATACAAGAGCCCCAAAAAGTATAACTTCAGTTCAGATTGCTAGTTGATACCTGTCTGATGCATCAGATGAAGATGTGAGTGCTCCTTGACATCTTTTTTTTCTGAATAGTCTGGAGAAAGGATTTAGAATTACTTAAATTTAACAAAGAGGAGAAGCAGGAGTAATTTTACTACTCCTTTTGTACTCTTCTGAAAGAGAAGAAATAAAAGAACCAGAACTGGATTTGGAAGAGGGATTGTTGGCAATCCCAGGCAATGAATAGAGGGAGCAGGAAAGGCACCTGCCCACTATGATGTTCACTTCCAGATGAGTCTCAAGTCTGACATGTTTATGACCCATTTATACCACATTTGTACAGCTCTTGTTCCTTGTCAATATGACACAATGGCAGTATAGTGCCTATACTAAGAAAGCACAGTCATTATGGCCAGATTTGAATACTCTGAAGAGTGATATTACACAACAAAGACTACAGATCTCATCAGCTGGAGCAGTGATGTTGCAGCAGGCAACACTTCCAGCCTAATGCTCATTTGCACATGGCATATCTCTGTACACTGTGCTTGAACATAGACATCTTATGCTGAATCATTCATTTTGGCACAAAAGCTTAATTGTGCACGTTGATTACAAAAATTCACACAGTTTAACTGGGTGAGAACCGTAAGGTATAGACCTAGCCAAGTTTCAGGTCATAATGCACTCATTAATGGACAAAGTTAATGAAAAAGTCCAGTACAGATGGTTAATTCCATATTTTTTCACTATAATCTTAGCTTTATAAAGTCAGAGGGCAGTGGTCATCATAACATTATGTAATGATACAAATTGTTAGATGATATGACTATGGTAGTCATTATATTCCCACATGTTTAACTAAGTCCTACCTATATGAACAGTGATTTAAAATACACAGGATCTGGGCAGTGGATTTGAAAAGGTGTTGACAAGATTCCTGATCCACCTACAGTCAACAAACAAAGAGCAGTTGACTTCAATGGGAAAAGAGAATAATTCCTTTCCTCTAATAGTGGTTCAGATCCTTCACAGAGCTGAACATCTTTTGTTCAGTGCATGGTGTCAGTTGAGGCTGTAAGAGCTCTGCAGAACAGGACCCTAGGAGTGACTGCCCTAGGATTATTTATTTTAATCTGTAAAATCTATTAAAAATTGTTGATGTCATATACTATGAATAAAATAAAATCTATGTCTAGGCAGTCTTACAACTTGATAACTCAGTGGGATGTGAAAATTCATGCACCACAGTTTACTTGAGTGAATCAACCTGCTTCCTGAATGAAGTTGCTATAACATTAAATGTTGGGGTTTTTTGTAATGTCTGATGAGAGCTGGTTCCAAACTGTGTTTAGATTTGAATATAATATTTTAAGCCAGAGAAAATGGGCAACTGTAAGCACGTCTCTTCTGTTAAAGACACAAAATAGACATAAAGTTATTTAGTAACATAGGGGGAAATATTTCAACAACTTTCAAAAAGTTATAAGAATTTAAATACTCTATAAAATTTAAATAGAGACTAATTTTAGGTATAAACATTATGATTTGATTTGTTAATTTTCCGGTTTGCAGATCAGGTAATATGCAGGGTTGAGCAAAATTGTAAAGACTTTTGAAAAACATTTGCAATTTCATTTGACAAATTCATTCCTGCAAAACCAGGTTTCAACAGAATTCATGAAATGAGGCCTCTGCACCAGAATTAGGTGGACATTTTTCTCCATTTGTTTGCAAATCAGTTGTCATTCAAGGAGAGACCTAATTTCAATTGCAGCATTTTTTCTTTTATATGTTAACATGGCTTACATTAATTTCAGGTATTTCACTGCTGTGCCCATTCAGCACTTACTATTCAGCCAGAGGCTTAAAAGGACACCCAAGGTCTCAAGAACATCTCTGAGGTGCAAACTCCACTCTCACAATAGACAGTTTTAGGCTGAGACAAGGTTTTGCTATACCCAGGGGCCTGTGGTTCAAACAGTCTCCTGTTTGCTCAGCTAATGAGGTCAAAACACTTTTATCAGTAATGAAATGATTCTCTCTTGTGTAACTTGCCTCTAAAACAATGCGCCACAAATGATGCAATCAAAACTAATATAACTATACATTTTATTAACACCAAAGTCTTCAGCACAGGATTCATGAAATAAAGTGAAATATACAGAAGCATTATTAGCACAAGTAAGATGTAGGTCACGCTACAGGGTTGTTCTAGAGAAAGATTAATGAGCAGTTCGATTCTGGTACCTAGGTATATAAAGATCACTAGAGAGCTTTTGTCTGCCTCAATCCCAGAGTCTGCCTAGTCTTTAAATGATTAGTTGGTCACCATTCTTTGTTCTGATATAAATTCAATGGACTAAACTCACAGTTGTACCACAGCTGAGCTGGGTACATTCAAGAAGAATGTGAGGAGACAAAAGCATCTTTAATCCACTATTGCTTCCTGGTTGTGTAGTCTGAACTAGACCTCTGTGTTGTGGGGGTTTGCAGTGACTCCCCAGTCTGTTGCCTTAGTGGAAATGTCTCAGTGCAAAAGTTCCACGGTTTCCCTTTGCCCTCACCCAGTTAGGCTCCTCAGGCAGGCGGTTATGAGGAGCAGCCCTGCTCTGTCTGAACAAGCTGGAAAGGGTCTTCATGCCTATCCCCTGCTAAGCACTGATGCACTGTTTGGGTCAGGGCTGTCCTAAAAACCCCTGGTCCTGGGCTCTCATATTTTGCAGTGCAATACAAATATCCAGCTTCAACAGATATAGTTTTGGTTTTTTTTAACATCTGGCCTATCAGTACAAAAATGGGGAACTGGAAGCACAACAATGCTAGGGATGAAGTCTGGAAAGACAGAGGTGAGCACTTGCAGTGATATTGGGCAAGGACTATGAAGAGCAATAATAGTAAACATTGCTATATTGAATTTTGTTAAAAATATTAAGAGTGTATAGTTTTAAAACTACTATTTATGATTGTAATCTTAATACAAGTCATATCCACTCTTTCTACGTATGTCACTTATGTGTAAACTGGCAGATATATTCTGATGAATGCAGTTTCCATAGACCCATGTAAAGAGATTAGACTAAGATGTTATTAGATACTCTACAATAAAGGTGTGTTTTGTATGTAAGTTCAAAGGATTGACATCACGCACAACACTTCAATACATAACTCTGTGAGGTGGAGGCAGGTAGGCAGCAGTGACAATGAAGAATGATGAACCAGCACAACTCACAAAGTGGGGACCTCTTTGGAAGTGAGCTTTTGCTTTCAACATCCTCATCACAAGCTGATATTAGTGTCTGCTGAGCTTTCTAAGTGCAGCTATCGAGCATACTTCTCGTCATTTTTATCCAAACTGCAACAGGACTCTGGGGCACATCCCTTTTGTTGTGCCTGGATCCTTTGCTGGATTCCATGGCTGCAGCCTTCCCTTAACTATGAATGATTTGCCTCTTGTTCTCCAGTGAGTAAAGCAGAGTAGACTTAGAGGTTTGTTCACTTTACCAGTCATTATGCAATTTCCTCTCTACTGTAAAGAAGGATTTTGTGAAGATATGGAGCGAGCACAGTTCTGAACACACTTCTTTCAGTAGTTCCTATGATAAAATCATTGTCACTGAACAGTCCCAGATAATAACAGAGTTTATTAATCATTATAATATATTAATCATATATTTAAATTTCATGGGACATTAAACAAAAAGCCACTCTGCATGAAACAGTCTTTTCAAAAAATACTTCAGGGCATATGCAAGCCTCGGTGGAAAAAAAATTCTTTCTGTTCAGATTCTACAGTTCAATGTACCATTTAATTGAATCAGTCAGCCAGAAATACCTTTCTTTAGACTCTTTGATCTACTAGGACAATACTTTGCCATACTAATTCAACTATTAACCAAAATTCAATATATCATAAACTCCAAAATAAGTACTTAAAAACCCCACATTGATCCTTATGCTCTACATGATTTTTTGTTGAGGTGGGGAGGAAGAGAGGGATAGAAGAGTACATGGAGTCATGGAATAAACTAGGTTGGAAGGGATTTCCAGAGGTCTTGTCCAAAATTCTGCTTAAATCGAATTAGGTTGCTTGGGCACTGTTCAGACCAGTTTTGAATACCTGTCAGGATGGAGATTCCACAGGCCCTCTGGATTCCTTTTCTGATTGTCCTTATAGTAAAATAATCTCCTCTTTATATGAGATTGGAATTTCCTGTATTCTAACATGTCTGTTGCTTCTTGATCCGTTATCCATTTCCAACAAGCTTCTGTCCTGTCTTCTGTATCCCCTGCCATCAGGTAGTCAAATACAGGTCTCAGACCCCCCTTTGGTGCTCCCTTTCTAACACTGAACCAGCCCTCGCTTGGAACCATGCCAGTACATCAATACCTAAACTGGACAGGAAAGACCAAAACCAGGTAGAGTACCCTTAGGAGTCTCACTAAAGTTGAAAGGACAACCAAGGCTAGTGCAGACCTATTGCTATCTCATTTGGGAACAGCTCACACATTTCTCCCTGACACTGCATCCTGCCACAGAGCTGTGCACTGAGTGCTAGTCCAGAAATAAGAGGATTGCACTTTTCTCCTTATGGAGAATTTCTTGTTTTGTTGATGTTTCCTCACAGAGCAAGGTAAAGAAAACACTGAAAACTTTTTATAGATAGAAGCTAGTTCTTTGTCTCTTCTTTTTAATCTGTCCACTGGGCATTTCACAAGTTTTTCCTGCTTTGAAATTAGCTTTATATTTTACGAAAAATCTTCAACCTCTGAAAGGCTCTGGGGACTGAAACTTCTTACTTAAACAGCAGTGACACTCTGAGGACTTAGGAGACCAGTATAAGTTAAACTCCATCCAATATAGGCCAACAGCACAAACGCTATCTATTAGAGAAAAAAAAAAATGCTCCAAGTCATGGTAAGCCTTCTAGACTTGCAGTCCTGAAGGTATTTTTTTGACTATGCCATGGGGCATGATGCTCAGATAGCTGAAACTTCTTGGCAGTGGAACCAAGCTTCAATTTAGTGCAGTCTGGAGGTGAAAGCTGTAATCACAAACCTGGTCATATGCTTAGGAAGTCAACTGGTTTATATAATTTTCAAGTAGATATCACTTTAATTCTTTCTCACATGTCTCTGGCACAGAAATTGGTGTCACCTGCACTAGCTTAGTAGGCCAGGCAAAATCAAGCTGACTTTTTTCATTTGTTCAGTTCTGACTCTCAAGACTTTTCAACAGCCTCCCATTTGGACACTTTTTCTCTTTGTATGTGACCATTTGCTTGTCTTCTGACATTTTAGAGAAGAGACTCCAAAAGACCTCTATCACAATGCCAATGCAACAAGCTGCTTTACTGGGCAGATTTCTGGTTCCATTTTTGTAGTACTCTAACCATCCATCAACCTCATAGTTTATCCACCTGGGAGGCAAATATTTGTCTGACAAAAAACTTAGTGTTCTGCTTCAGCTTAAGTATAATCGTATTTAAAGATCTCGAAGGTTTCAGTTAGCAAAATTAACTTTTTTATAATTTCATGATGCATTTTAAAAACCTCAGTGACTTTCTCTGGACAAATTTGATAATCAGAACTCCCTTCCAAAGGGTTCAAAATTATAGTAAAAAAAAGTAAAATGAGATTCCTTCTCATTAAAAGGTAAATTTTTACTTTCCTATCTGATTTCCCTAATGTGCAAATACAAGCAAAGTGAACCATTTGCCTATACAAATTAGTTTTAGCTGACTTTAAGTAAATTAGATAAGACATAATGTCTCTAACTGGCTATGTGGAGGCAATTTTACTCAATTCCATCAAATTCTAAGGATTTATCAATATATCTGGATCAACATCATTAACATTCGATTGAGTTTCAATTTTCAGATGAATGCTGACTTTTCAGTGAAGTGTTTTATTCAAAATTCTTGCTGAAATTAAATATATGGAAAAAAATTCTATATACCAACATGTAGGTAGGAACATCTGCAAAAACTGCAGTTCTAGCTTGGCCTCTGAAATTATGCTTATTGAGCAGACTTGCAGTTTTGCAAGTTCATAATTCACAGATTTACAAATATTTATTCTACTAAAGATGTATATATGTTTATTAGGTTTTCTAAAACCATCTGAGGAAATCTAACCTAATCCTGTGGACTTCAATAGGAAATCCTCTTTATGGACAATATATGTTTGTCTTTATATTCTTATACATTTAAAGTCAAGCTGGGTATAATTTAATTTTCCATTACAAATGATGAATGCCAAAACTTTGATATGTATAAAAAGTACACTTGGAAAATAAATCTGATTTAGAATTTTGTATGCATTCCATCCAAAAATGTTCTCTTTGTGAATGCATGAATGTAAAAAAATGGCATAGATGGCAATTTGGATAAAACCAAAACAAGTGAATATCTGATTATTCAATTTTGGAAATGTAACTGAACAAGATCTAATTTGTTCCCATAGAATAGCACATATACTTGTGTAGCAAATATTCCTGACCTGGACTTGTTCAAAACAAACACACAGTTACTAGCAAAACCATTGGAAGTCTTTATATACTAAAAATCAGCAAAACTAATGAGATTTTATTTACTATCACAAAAACGAGAGGAAATAAAGTATTTGATTACTATATATTGTTAAGGCCTTACAGATCTCTACCCTGATTTCATAAGGTACCTCTTCCAAAGACGCTCTCGACTTAAGTGCATCTTGAATGAGTTAATAAAGAAAGAAATTAAATAAAGGAAGACATATATTTCCCATTTACCCAATCATATGCAGATTGATATAGGAACATAAGAATGTCCATATGGAGTCAGACCACACCTCTGTCAAGGCTAGGATTCTCTCTTCAGCACTTGCCAATACCAGATGCCTAATGAAAGTGCATGAGAACAGGACAAGTAGATAAGGATATTATATGCTGGGATACTCTGCAGAATACTTTCCAGCCATCTGTGACTCAGGTAGTTCCTGAACTTCAGAAACAGTGTCTGCATTTAATTGTCCTAAGCAGATTTTCCTGTCATGAATTCATCTGCAGCCATGCAAACTTTTCCATCTGCAATATCTTACAGCAGCCGTGTCACAGCTTAATTGCATATTCTTTGCAGAAGCACCTCTTGTTTGTTCTGGACCTGCCACCTGCTAATTTTATCTATTGTGCCTCTTTTTTTTCCTCTGAAGTGAGCAATCATTTACTAATTCACCTTCTTCATGCTACTCATGATTTCACTGATCTTTCTACAACTTTTCAGGCTAAGAGTTTCTAGTCTATTTATTCATGGCTCTTGCCTGTACAGAAGCGCTTCACGCCTTTGTTCATCCTTCTCACCTTCCTCCACATTGAGTTCCACTGTATAATTTCTGAAGGTGGAGAAGGAGGTAAGAAAGCCTTACATGCTTAAAACATGGATGCTGCTTTATCTCTGTTCCTTTCTAATAATCTCTTACATTTTACTTGATTTTTACTACCTTTTAAAAGGATTAGCTTGATTTTTAAAAATAGTCACATACATTGTTGTACATATTCTCATTCCTAAAAGTACCTGTTATTTCAGAAATAGTTATTTCATAAGCACAGTTAGGAGTTTCCCCCCTCATGCATCAATTTACATTTGTTTACTTTAGTTTTATTTAATTGTTTTTAATCTTCTGACCTTTCAAGGTATGAGAAACTTCTGAAGCCTTCCATGGCCGAATATAACCTTTTCTATCTTGAATATCTTTAGTGCCATCAGCAAAGTTGCTACCCCACTATTTCCCTCTTTTACAGACCGGCTATGAACATACTGAACAACATAAACTTCCACTTGGGAATATCCTTCTCATTCTGTATAAAAACTTAAATTTTAACCAGTTATTTATCTATCTGAGAGTGTGCCCTTGGTAGTTTAATTTCCTTAATAGCCTTTATGAGATGCTGTTTCAAATACCCTTGGGATTTGTTCTGCCTTGTTCAGTTTCTTGTTAGTGATAATGTAAGTATAACATAAACTGGTGTATTCAGACTTTGCTGAGTGACAGAAGACATTGCCAGTTTTGATCCAACTTACAAATTACATGAATGAGAAAAATTGTAAAATAGTGGCTTGCTCTTTTCCTTTGTGTAAAAACAAAATGAATATGTTTATGTTAGTCAAACACAAAACCTTGCATTACAAGTTAGTTTTTAGCTTAACACCTGTCAAAAGGGTATGTGTGATTGCCAAGCCCACAGGCTTGCATTTTGTACATTACAATTGAAAGAGAAATAAGATTCTTCTATTTTTTCTTAGCTATTTCTAGTCTTGATTGCATATTCTAATTAACCTCTCAGTACATGAAATAAAATAGATAAAACATTTTCTCCATAGATGCACAGATTAAATTTGCTCTATGTAAGCAGCATTCAGCTCCAGAGTTGATCTCCCCTGTGAGCTAAAAAACATGTATTGAAATGATTACTCTGTGAATGGATTTACACTGATAAAAAAATTGCAAAAATCAGATTATTAATGAAGTGTATGATTACCTAGATAACTTTCAAAGAAATTATAATAGATGTATATTTTAAGAGTGTTAGTGCTGTAGGTAAATTGTGCAGTTATGCATTTGCATCAGGAAATGTATAAACCTTATATTTGCACAGTTTGAGAAAGCCAACCCCTTAAACAAAAGTGGGTCAAGATGCGTTATACTTACCTGGAGCAAAAGAGTTTATATGGGCAGTTGTTTTGGAAGCTATTATTTTAAAATCTATTATGATAAGGTTATAAACTCCAGAAAAGGTTGGCCATACCAAACCAAAACAATGATGTCTTCAAGAACTGTGAAAACTCTCACAGCTCCTTTGATTTAGCCCAATAATAGTCGCTCTCACCTTGGATGAATCCAAACTCCATTTATCATGTTTTCAAATGCCTGTCTGTCAGTGCCTCTCACACTTTCAAATGTACAGTCTGCTTGTTTGTATGAAGCTTTCAGTGTGTGATTTGCACCAGATTTATGTTTAAAGCTTCACCTCTCCATTCATGTGTCAAATCCTAAATTAAGTCTCTCAGTTACTTTGTGGAAACTTGTTGGTGCAGTCACACTGTACATCAGCTGAGAGTTTCTCCCTTATCAGGTGTGTCAGCCAGACTTTCTATCCCTTCCACAAACTGCTGCTCTGAAGTCTGTGCATGAGTCCCCAGACATGTGCAATACCAGTTTGCCCAGTCTCCCCTCAGAACAGGGAGATGCCCAAGCTCCACCGACATTTTGTCTTTTCTTGAAGAAGTGTTGGAGAGGTGCCCAGATGGTCTTTTTTATTTATGAATATAAACAGAGTTTATAGGCAGCGAGATAGGAATGACAAAGCTGATTGTAATGGCAGAAAATCCACTAGAGAAAGTAAACCATGTAACTTGTGACTGATGAGGTGTGAATATTTTCACCAGTTATAAATTCAACTTTGAAAGTTTTAGCATTGAGGGTTTTATCTTAATATAAATTGAATATAGTGTATTTACTCTGGATTTACACCAAGGCATGTGAGATTGGAATTTAACTCAGTATTTTTACTCACACATCTGAGATGGGTTGCTTCTAACAATTAATTTAAATACTGTGCTTATTATTTTTCCATTTCAATCCCAGTCTCCCACTCTGCCATGTCACAAGGAAGTCACGATTCTCTTACACTGAAGTAAATGTTCTGCAGCTGCCCAGCACAGAGCTACCACAGAGCAGGTATGGGCAGAAAGGCTGGCACTTCCTGCCTGCAGAGCCCTTCAAGCTCTCAGACACTCTCAGAAGTTATTCTTTGGCAGAAATTGTAAAGGGAAAAATTTAAAATTTAATTAACTGTAGGAACTATAGTACTGGACAACATTCTGAAAGTTATGAAGCTTCTCTTCACAAACTGTAGTACCAGTTTGCACCAGAAAACAAGCAGTAGGTCCTGTCATAAAGCATTGCTTCTTTTCTTTGACTGTTTAATTACTAAAAGCCTGTGAATCTGTTTAATATATAAGCTACTTAAAATAAAAGCTAATATACTTATGCAATCCAAAAGCAAAAAAGAGGTCATTAGATGGCCCAGTAACACCAGTAAATGGGGTGCATGAGGCTGTGGAAGTGTGGTGCACTTTTTTTCTCTGCTTGAGAGACATACCTATTTTGTTTTCTGACCTAGTGAAGTTGTTAAAGGCACACATATCTTGCTGTCTCAGTAAGACATACTCTTTCTTTCTTGCTTTATTTGATCTGCTATAAAAGTAATACTATACTGAATGTGTAGATATTGTTGATATTTTTTATCTGAAAAAACTTTTTATAAGAAATATAAATTTATGTTAAAAGAATTAGAATAAGGAATAGGCTGATGGATGCTGCTAGTGTTACAGCCATACATAATTTTTCCTGTCAGAGAGTTGGCTTTTGCAGTCCAGTTAACTTAATGCAGCTTAAGCCTTTCAGTACATTTCTGAATTTAAGAGCCTCACATCTTGGAGTCATGTGAGAAACGTCTTTCATTTACCAACAGAAAGTACAGTAAAACCCTTGCAGTATTATCAAAAAGCCTGCAAATATAAAATTATGGTTTCAAAACCCAGAAGCCCCAGTTCTTAATGTAAACTTAATTATTCACTTTAATAAATATCTCAAGATCTCAGAGAACCTGGGTTTCAGTTTGATTTGATTTGTTGCCATTGAAATCCTGTGACATTCAGTGATACATCAGTGACTACTTTTGATTCATATAAGAAGTTTCAATTTGTTTTAAGAAAAATTTAAAAAAAATATTCTCAGTTTTAGAAATAAGAACCATGGAACACCTGATTCCTAACAACACCAATTTTTACTTACATGGGAAGATTTAGTCTTCCCAAACCAAATGCGGTTTGGGCTTAAAACTCAGAGGAGTAAATGAAAAATGATGAAAGGAAGAGTAAATGAACTAGAAACATTGAAAAAGATTAGGCAAATAAAATCTATTGGATATATGTTATAGCCACTGAGTTAAAGAAAGAAATGGAACTGGTTTCACATACTTCAGCCCTCATGCTGCTTTGGTAGCCCTTATTATTTTTCCCAAATATTTAGCTTAGTTTTCTTTGTCATCTCTACTTATAAACACAGCATTCTTGTACTCCTTATACATTTTTTGGTTTTATACATATGGTGGAAAGTTGTCATATTTGATTACTAGCAACTGAAAGGCATGTTATATGGTTTTAACGCTGCTTTCCCCTTATCGATTCTAGCACACTGTCCATGGCATTAGAGGGAAAATAATTCTGAAAAATGTTGGCAAGCTTGTACTGTCCTATAGCTAAACTGCTTGGCAGAAAGAACCTCATACACCAGCTTTCCTCCTATAATCTCCATTTATTCGTTTCTTATATGTCTGCCTCTAGTTCAAATAACTGCACAGCCTTGTAAAATGGAAGTAAATGTCATACCAAAATGCATTGTTAGTACATTAAATCCTCATTTGAGAAGGGTCCTTAAGCACACATTTAAGTCTGAAATTTTTTTTTCTATAGATGTAAGCTTTACCTTGAAAAGACCATGAATATCTTGAATAAACAAGATTTCCCAATACTTTGCTCCGCATACAGTTAATGACTTGAAATGTATGCAACTTGGTTCCCCTAAAAGCAAATACAGGTGACAATAGCAACAAGAGAGACCATGTTCCCTTTTGCTTCCAATGCATCAGACAGTTGGGATGAGCTGTTTCAGAAAATGAGGTGAAGCACAATAAATATTGTCTCCTGGAGATGCAGGACTGGCCTCCTGCAGCAAAAAAAAAAGCAGAGCTGGCAGCAACAGTGTGGCCCTCCAGGAGAGACAGGTAGGGCCCAGGGCTGCTGCCACCACTGGGGTCACCCCTCCTGCCCCCCAACCCTGTGCCCAGCCTACACAGCTGCCTGTGATGGTAGGGACTGAGGAGAATAAGACTGTTTACAGAATCCAGCAGTTTTCTTTCCATGTAGGACTCTAGATATCTTTCCTTTGGTAATCCTAGATGTGCATTTTGCTTGGAATTAAAAGGTATAAAACCGAATTTAACAGGAAAGTTGGAGAAAGCAACATATGACTGAACCTGTAGTTCTCAACAAAGAGCAGTACAACACTTTTTATTACATTTTTACATTATTTCAGATTTTCTCTATTTTATATATAGCCCTCACAAAAAAATCCTTATAATCTATTTTTTTATCAAAATAGCAAAATAATTTCAGAAATTCTGTTTGAAGAAAAAAATTTAGGACTCAGTCTAGATATTATTTTCTAAAGTCCATGTTATATTATCTCCAAAACTGTCATAAAGTGGAAGTTCTACATCACATGTTGTGTATAAAGAGTACAACCATCTCAGACACATGAATGGTTTGTTGTATGGATCTCTTGGAAGTCTTGAATTTCAGTCTCCAATAATCAATGTGCATGAATCAGAGTTTACAAGCTTTGGTCTCTGAAAAAAGCTGATTAACTACTGATGGTGCTCACCCTTCACAACTGGATAGTTCAAAGTCACTTGAAACACATGACCTCAAGTGATCTATGTTTTTCTGAACTGGAAGTTTCAAAATAATTCAATCACATGAGAGGAACTTAATGTAGTTAAAGGTGTGTATTATGTTTTGAAATTCAAGAGAAATTAAGATCAGCAATAGGAAATCGTTGGTAACCACCCTGTTGCACATACCCACAGCATCCATTTTACTACCAAATTCTAGCTATTTATCTCAAGAGTAATACTCACTGATATTTGTAAATCCACCTTTAACCCTAAGAGCATGGAGTGAATGAATAAATAAGAAAGCTCTGAGAAGATATACTATTTTGTATCTATAACTGTCTATTTTGTGTCTATAATTAGTGGGTTCATCTGGAATCTGTGCAAGAACTGTCTCTAACATTTAAGCTAACTGCAGCCAAATCAACAGGAATTTTTCTACTGATTCTCATGAACTTTGGACTCAGACCCTAAATTCTTACAACTCCAGAGGAAAACAAAATAGTGTGGAGGTTTCCACAAATATTGTTTTAACAGAACTTCAAGATTTCTTTTTTAAACTCAGCTTTGGTGAGGGAAGTGAGAAGAAGAAATAGTGTCTGCATGGAGTGCTAGTTGGCAAGGATTCCAGTCTGCCACTTTCCAAATTGTTTTAGAAATGTTTGGCACGTCTCTGTCACAAATTACAGCTGATTATAATTTCACAGTATGCGCAAGCAGATGGAGGAGATGAATTGGGGAAGAGTTTCACCCCAGACAAATTAATTATTAGTAAGTATTTTCAGAGCAGAAGTTAAATATTAAAACTCTGGTTTGAAATAAAGAATTATGGGATGTCCAAGTAATCTATAACTTTGAATCAAACATTTTATGGACAATTTGACACCTGGTTAGAATAATTCAGCATTTTCACAGATGAAAGTATATCTCATATTAAAGGAGAATATATTTCAGAAACTTTTAATCACTGGTCATTTTTTTCAAGTTATCTGTTAAATCAGCATATTCATGGCAGTTAAAACTAGAAAACATTCCTTGCAAGGATGACTATGGAAATCTCTCAAGCATTCTTTTCCACTTGCGGGAAAATACCATTTACCAGAAAGCTTCAGAATCCTGCCTTCATGGTCACTCTTTTATTTGCTATGTAGTTCAAAGTTCCATATATAAATCACTACCTGTTATCTAGCTACACATTTAAAAGCCAGGCTGAAGACACTAGAAGGAAAAGGATGTTGGAAATGAGATGGGGAGAGAATGGAGAAGCAAGCCAAATGCTTCTGTTTGACAAGTTGCGTGACTGAATGGGTGGGTGACATCTTGCTCTCTCTTTCCTATTCTGGAATTTATGGTCCTATTGTTGACTCAGATCCTTGTAAAAATGGTGCTATTGAGGACTTTTCTGATCCTCTTTCTGTATCCCTAATTTTCTGTGTGGATAAGAAAAGTGTAATCTTCTGTAGACATACACGGAATTCAGCAGTTGGTAATTTCTGCATATATCTTATAAAAAGATTTTCTTGACAAGAAAGATTTGTCTTGACTAAAGTACATAAGTATAATATTCAACTGATATTCAAAAAGTCTTTGAAATAAACAATGGTTGCACAGTTTCTTAAGAATCCTTTGCACCAGGAAAATATTTGATTTGAACAGAAAATTAGAGATGAAATGACAGTATTTCTTTGAATGAGTAATACTGAACTTATTTTACTTCTATAAATTTTCTTATTTAAAGAGAATTTTTTAAAGAAGAAATTAACAGTTTTAAGATTAATTATTTGCAGTTACTGTGTGGAGGTTACAGTTTATTAAGTAATATTTGTGGAAGGACCTGAAGCAGAAAGGAATATATGAGAAAAAATTTTTTTATTTGAATATAAAATCTCAGGTGTCATGGCAAAAAAGAGAGTAATGTGATTATCGTTATATGCATATATTTTTCACTAGTCTAGATTCAAGAACACTATCACTAGGTTCAAGATTTTGCTTATGGTGAAATACAACTTTAAGTATTTTCACTAATTGAATTTAATTTTTTTCAAGTGTTTGACACAACCTGAACTATTTTATAAAGGAAAGTGCTTCTTTGCCGCTTCCAATTTTCCCTGGAAAACCTTTTAATCAGCTGATGGTGCTTATGTGGTATAGTGTTTGTAGGGAATCAAATACAATACATATTCAATGATTCTTTTTGTCTTCTGAACAGAAACTTTACTGGATCTTTGAGATTATGTCAAAAACTCGCCATGATAAATATTTTAAAAACTTTATAGTGTGCTACAGGCTGATATGAATATAGAAATATGTGTTGAATTAACCACACTAATGTATCCTGCCAATTTTTTTCAAATGAAAATCTTTGCTGCTCTAGATGTTTAAACACTGTGAAAATGCTAAGAGTTATCAGCAGGCTCTAGAAAGGAACAATTTTATAAATCAGTTTGTTCTTTGATGTTGAATGGTATCTTGCACATACTTGCTGTGTTATTGGTAATATCCCGCCATTCTCTAAAACTGTTTCATGGAAATCCGTAATTATGAAGAGTAACTTTAGTAAGGGTAACAAGTATGCTTAAGAGCTGCAGTTAGGTTTCTTAGTCCTGCAGAATTTAAAACATTTTGGTGTTAAGGCTAGTCTAGACAACCGCAGACAAAATGACAGGCTAAAATCCTGCTGGCATCCTTGTCAGTGGGAAGTCTCCAATGAACGTCAGCTCAGCCATTTCACCCACACTCATTCAATCAACGTGAGGTTTCTGAGCTTTGGAAAGTACAGCTGAGCTATCTGTACAATTTGAGTTTAGTAAATGGCAGCAAGGAAGTAACAATTTACCCAATTATTATTTTTTTTTTATTTTTACACCATTTCAAGTTATTGAATGTCACATGATTATGATTAATGTGTTGCCATGTATAAACTCTGGGATATGAGTAAAGACTCTTGAAGTTGCTTACACTGGAGCATGTCATATCCTTCTTGATGTTTTATTATGTTATATACTTTTAGACCTGCAAACACATTAGTAAGCGTGCACATAAAATAAACAACACCATGACCCACCACAATGGACATCTGATTGTATAATAAAGCAATCTTTCACACTAACACTGACTTTCCCCCACTTACCTACATTAGTTGTTGCAGAAGATATTGGTTTACCATATATTACTCTTACTATTATATTAACATAATAAAACAATAAAAAGGAGATACAAGAAATCGGTAAGAAGATAAGCATTTATTTCATTCTCTTTCTTATCATTTTATTATACACACGTAAAACATGTACTTGAGTATTCAAATGTATTCAAATTTTATATATTTATGTGTTTATTCAATTTTTATGATTTCTCAATAATTGTCCAGAAAATATAAAAATAATAATGGTGAAATATATAAGCAATTCTAAATTAAGTTTTTCAATTAATAAAACTACTGCAAACTAGCTTTTTTCCCTAAATTATCTTATATCGAAAACAACTTTAATTAGCACCTCATAAAACAAACCAGTCTCATTACAATGAATGAATTTATTGCACACAAAGGCTACATGTTTAAGAGGTCTCCCATGTATGTAAATTAGATACAAACTATGAGCCAGATCTGTTAAATACTACAGATTTCATACATAAAGGAAATAAATATGCAAATCACATAAAAATAAATTCAAATCTTTGTTACAAACACCCTGGAGAAAACTTTAACAAATCATAACTGTCAAAGGGATGGATGATGAAAGTTTTTGTCATGCAAAAGGATACAAATCACTCTTCTGTTGCAAGCATCACTCTTTTATTTTCGTGGTTGTAGGCACATCATCAACTTTAATGATAAAAGCCTTCCACAAAAATAATTCTTAAGCCTCAGGAACAAACACCTCTTTGGCACCCTGAGAGCATGTTCCACAAACATCATCAATCTCCTTCTGAGTATGATTTACAGCCTTTCCCTTTGGCCGGCTCAGGCTGTCCATGTGCTCGGCCCAGCAGCGTCACATTGGGATTCTCCTCTGCTTTGTCCTCCAGGCTTGCACTGTTCCATTGACATGCTCATGGTCAGCTTTCCAAACACATTGTAAAATAAGAGAAGGAAGTTGGAGCATAAACCCTTCCACGTGGACGCATCAGAAATGTACATGTCAGACGACACCAAAAGGGAAGGAATATGTATCTAAATTCAAATTAACAGGCTGAGTTTCCAATTCCAGCCAGATTTAGTGCATGTAGCCAGAAGGGATGTTTTAAAAGAAGATGCAATTCTCTCCATGTGTGACTCCTCCATTTTATTTAATTGTCTGCATCTACTAAGGGGCAGTTCATGCACCAAGAAAGCCAAAATACAGAGCACCATTTAGTGAGATTCATTTTCATCTGTGACATGACTTTTTTGCCAGGTGCTGCATATGTATTGTGAGAAAGGTTGATGAAGGCAGCTGTACTCCAGCTGAGACTCCCCTGAAGAAGATTTAAGTGTTCTTTATCTTCCTTTGTTTTGTTAAACTGAGGGAGTGGGATATACTCTGATTGCTGACTTTTGCAGAAACAGCCCTGATTTTTCCCTTCTTTTTACCCACCCCATGGGTAAGTATATGTTCATTTAAGGGAGTACAAATGATAGGAAAATTGGAGTCATTGTATGTGTTGATGAGAAAAAGCAGGATAAAACAACAACTGAAGTCAGTGAAATTTGGCATCTGGGAGTACAGCTCCCTCTTCATGACTGAACTGCCTGAAGTTCACTTGTGGACTGCAGGTGTCTGATAAATGAACTCTTTCTGGCAGCTTTCCTTGAGTTTCAGGAATAGAGTCCATGAACTCAAGTTGAAGACATTTAGTGTTCTTCAGAAACTCTTACACCATGCACTCACTAAAGCAGATGTACATTCATTAATAATTGTTGCCTCACTTAGGCCATTCTCAGGGAGAGAAAGTCTATATCCTTATCAGGAAAACATGTAAACATTATGATTAGTTGTAAACACAGACAGATCTTTAATATGTCTACATTGAGTGAAACAGTAGATACTTATGATCCCAGTGATATTTATAGAGGAAACAAAGTGAAAGAGAAGGACCTAGCAAAATAAATCTAAAAGTGAGTTCATAACATCTTTGGGACATTTTTACAAAGGCTGAAAAGTAAGTGGATTAAATTTCCTGAACAGAATGTTCCAGAGTGCTTCTATGATGAAGGGCTAGCTTATACAAGGAAATATTTTAACCATCTTTCTTTAGCTGCTTAGACTTAAAGGTACTTGTATAGAAAATTTAGAGCAGGTCTGAAATGTCTTTGGAAGCCTTAACTTCAAATTTAGCCATCTAAGCTAGAGGCTTAAATACAAACAGTGCTCACACGCATCTTTAAGAACTATTAGCTAGCACTGACCTCTAATTATATTTGGGAGGCTATGCTGTTCCAAGAAAAGCAGTGGGAATTGGAAAGTTAGAAAATAAGAGAAGGAAGTTTTAGTATAAACCCTTCCATGTGGGCACATTAGAATAAGAGAAAAAGGGAACGAATGTGTATCTAAATTCTCCAAAGAAAGGAATCTCTCACAAAGTTGTTGGGTACAAAGTGAGATTGGTGTCCTCAGGCTGCCTTCAGCCAGGGTGTGTCATGCCCTGGATGTTGGGCAAACAGAAATGCTCTGGTGCTCAGTGGCTGGCTGCCTCAACATCCTCTGGTGTTAAGCACCTTATTCTACTCCTTTGTCAGTTGTAATCCTTACCTTTACCACTTTTATCTGTATAAGGGGGATAATATTTCCTTAACTCCCAGCAGTTCTGTAGAAGGAAATATATACAAACTTTTGCTATCTCTGGAAGATCTATGAAGATGGAATGCTCTCAAAATACTAATATGAAACTGCTAAGCAAGTGAACATTCCAGTCCATGGCTGATGATTTATTTCAAGGGATTCAATCATGAAGCCAGGTACTGATTGCATTTTTAATAAGGCTGGCAGAAAGTTTCAGTGTTTCACTGAACTGAATAATTTTTGAATGCTTTAGAGAGCAGGTTTTAACTTTGCCTGCAATTTAAAAATATTAAAACTTAAATGTTAGAACTTGTAAGACCATTGTGACAGATGTATTATGTTGTCACACAGAGACTAATTTTCATCTTATCTTGTATTAATGTTATATATTTCAACACAAAGTAATGCTACTTAATATGGTACTATCACCTTGCAGTTCTGAAAACTTCAGATGACTTTTTGAACACTAAAGATCATTCTTTATGCATTAAAATTGCTATTACAGCTATTAGAGGAAATTTGTTTTTATTCTGTGTTCTTCAGTTAAATTCATATTTATTTTGGAGCAGTAAGTTATGGATCAAGTAACCAATTAGCTTTTTAAAAAATAAAAATAGTTGAAACTTTGCCATCATTGCTTCATTCTAATGAACGGAATTTTGTGCAGCATGGAGGCAGTGCATAATTAAAAAAAATTAAATAAATTTCATGTGAAACTCTTAAAATAGCTAACTTGCTATTTTGCTAAAATAGCTAACTAATGAAGGAGTAAAAATAATATAAAATGTCATTCCAGTTTACCTGCATCCCATAACATCAGTTGTGGGAAGCAGGGAAGTAAGTGCATGACCAGTAATTTAAATAAAAGAATGGAATATCTATTGAAAATCATGAGAGCTGTGATGACCTCATGGCTTTTGTAACGCTCTTGCCTCTATGCAGTATGTGTTATCAAGCCAATGCATCTCGTGGGGTTTTAGTGTAAGGCTGAATCAAATAAATTCTTTCTGTTCAGCTGCTTAATTTCATTATCATGTATATTTTAAAAATACAGATTAAAATTCTGAAGGCTTTGATGTGTAGAGTATGCCAAACATTTGAAACATTTATTAATTTTATGAGGCATAATAAAATATAATGATAGGAAATCTAAAATTTTCAGTACAACTCTGGAGCCAAGTAAATTTCTACATGTGACAGCATCCTTTAAGACAGTTTTTGCAATAATTGAGGTGCTGTGATTTTCTTTGAATTTCACTATCTGATAATACGTCAGAGTTGTATACTTTATTTCATAATCCAATCAGATACCATTATAAGATCTGATTTCCTTGGTTGTTCATTTGTTTGAGTTTTTTGGTTTTGTTGTTATTGTATGGTTTTCTCTTTGTTTGGGTTTTTTTAACCTAATTGTCAGTCAATGTGTTACAGTAAGACTAGCTTTCTTTTGGCTCTCATGGCTGTACACTGTGGGGAAAAAATAAAAGAACTACGCTTCATCATCCTGTCAGGGAGGTTTCTTAACAAATTACCTTTACCCTCAAAAGAAAACACAAAGAGACTTTTTGTAGCTTTAACAATTCTCGTAGTTCATATCTTATTTTCTTGGCTATTCAGGGGAAAAAAAGTACAATCTCCTAAATCTCAGAGATAACGAAATAAATATCTTTAAGGTTCTATGAAATCTAGATATTTAATAAAAGCATGGACCTTTAATTATTATTTAAACTGTATGGTTTTTTCCTATAATACTGTGTTTTCAAAACACATTGTTTCTTTGTTGACCATTTATTTCCAAAGAGTAAATAACAGTAATTTACAATATGAAGTAGTACAAAGTAGTACACTCTTTCTTTGTATGCTTGTTCATGAAACACTCAATAATGACCTAAGGTTTATGCTTTTTTCCAGATGAAATTCACTGCAGGAAAGTACCATAAGGCATTGTTTAGATTTTACTTAATCTTTCTCTTTTTGAGTATCATGTAAAGGAAAAGTCTAACTTTCAACGAAGAAATTATTTGATGTAATATCCAATACCAGAGGGCTGGGCTGATTCCTAGAGGTCTGAAGATTGTTGGTACTGGGGAGCAGCAGTGTCTTTGTCACCAGTCCCTGTCAGGAATTGAATAACCAGTTCATCCAAAGCACAGCTGAATTCCTGAATCACAAAGAGCCTGTGAGCTCCCTCCAGCTTGTGTCCCATCTTGTTCATCCCCACACATTTTGCTGAGCCTGTGTGGCATATAGGGACTTCATCTTTTGGTTTACACCTTTTTGTAAACTCAGTGTTTTCTGCAGACATCTTACATTTCAAGTTTATATTGGGGTCTCACAAATCAGCTGAAGAATGAATGTGTGGTCCTTCCATACCATAAATTAAATTAAACTGTAATTTGTGTGGGATGTTTTGTTAGTAACAGGTGGATACACTTAAAATAGAATTGAAACATTTCAAAATATGCGAGAAAAACAAACCCCAGCAATTTCAGCTGTGTTTCTAGAGCATACTAAAAGCATACTCTTCAATGTTGTTTATTTTTTCATGTAAGAATAATGTAATTTACTACAGGGATCCAAACAAACTCATTCAGGTAAAGTTGAGAGTTCTATCTTTCCTACTGTGTCACCTAGCAAATTGTAAGAAGTACACAGGCACAAAGACAAATGCATGTTATTCTGAAATCATCCTCTGCACTACTGTTTGAAGCAGACTTGCATCCTATATACAGAAAAAATAGTTTATCAGCTGCCTGGTCTGAGTAAGCCAGAGTGTGGCAATGCCCTTCTTGCCATTGCTATTCTGTGCTGCTTAAGTGTCTCTGAGCCTGCTTTGAACAATGAAGTTTGCAGGGAAAAGCCTGAAGACAAGACTTGAGATGACACTTTACAAAGGCACACTTAACCACTTTGTAGACCCTATCCATCCACAAAGAGAAGCTGTTGCTAAACTTTAAGAATGGAAAGATCAGTGAATAAATCCATTGTTAATTTTAAAAGCAATTTCAAATGCCTTTACAGTTAAGCCATTCAATTTCCATTGGTTTAAGTTTAATCATTTTTCATTAATGTAAGCTAATTTGCAAGCTAATCTAATAAAGTAGCATGAAACATGAGCAGCAATGCATTGAAATGAAGGAAGTTCAGCTGCTTGCAGCTCATTAAGGTTCTTGAAGTTTAGAAGACTAATTACTGACTAAGAATGATTTTGTTTACCTCTACATTTTGAGAGTTCCTGTTTTATCCCACAGTTTAAGACTCATGGGCCAAATCATGAGTAGGTATCATTTGGTAGAGCTCTAATAAAGTCAACAGGTCAATTTATAGCAGTTGAGAATTTAGCTTTTTATTGTTGTTGTTTCTCTCCAATTAAAACAAAACAAAACAAAAAGTAAACTGGTAAAAACGTTCACAAGAAGCATTTTAGCACAAACATTAATAGACCTTAGTCCCTCATCTTGTGCCTCCTAGAGTCTACAGAGCATTTCCCATTGATTTCAATGGGAGAAGCTTTAGACTCTAAAACTTTTCCTGTAAGAACAGGAGAGTTGTTCAGGTTTCCTATAAAGATGAAACTTCTCTTAACTAATTTATATCAGAAATAAAATCCAAATTCTGTAAAGTAATCTACCAGTCCTAACTTGACACTAACATCACAGTCATCAGTGAGCTAATTATTCTTGTTGATAAAGGTGCATAAAAAACATCTAAAGTTTTTTTCTCTTCAAATTTCAGTTACTTTGCCAACTAAATTAAACAGTTTGTTATTTACCAGATTTCTGTTCTACAAGAGGATCCCTCAGGTTATCGTAAAATTAATCTTGTTTTTCTGTCATACTGTTCTGATCAAACATGAAGGTTAATTGTAGTCTCATTGTACTTCTGTAGTTTATTCCCTTATAGATGTCCATGGTCACATGGTCAGGAAATCACACAGTATGCTTATGTTCAGCCAGTTACTGAGCATGATTTGAAGGTAATTCCAAAATTGTCACTCCTGTGAATGCTGCATTGTCACGTGTTCAGAGGCATACTGTTTACTCATGCCTGGTTTAGCTGGTGATCCAGGTCATTCTGCACCAGACACTTTCTCCTTCTTGTTTGCAATGATTTTAATTACTTTTTTTTCTCATTAAACAACACAGAAACAAGAACTATTCCAAAGTACTGCATGTGTTATGAAATAGCTAGTTTGGTATTAAATCTTGACATTTAAACATAAATGTGGCAGCTGTGTGGTTATATAAAGTATTGTAAATACTACAATCTTAAAATATAATCAACCATCCCATACTGCGTTACTTAAGGTGTTATAAAAATCATCCAAGCTCGGTACAATCAAAAGGAATCATATGATTAGCATTAATGTAACAATAAGTATTTCTGATTATCTTCTTTCATAACATGGGAAATGTTTCAACCTTCAGCAGGAGAAAAAAAACCCACCCATTTCTCACATGTTCTCCCTGTCTCTCAAGCCTCTCTCAGCAGCATCCTGTATGAGTTTCACCCACTTTTTCTGTGGATGGAAGAGATGGATGAAGCTTGTGCCTTAGGGATAGCTTTAAACCTGATCCTGACACAGTTTCTCTTTGCTGGTTTGACCTTGCTGAACGACCGAGGGCCCTGGGGACTGCGCTGGGATGGAGACTGCCTCAGTACCATGGCTCTGTTTATCTGTCTAGATCAGTGCACAAATCTAACAGGATGATTTTGCCCTTAAAGAGCCACAAATACTGCTGTGTAGGCAAGCTAAGAGTCTCCTCCTGCCCAGGAATGCAACTGAGCCAAACACTGGTCTTGCAGAGCACTTGGCAAAGAGCAGTGGGCAGCCTTATCCCAAGTGACATTTCAGCAAGGCATGTACAGCAGTTAATCAAGCATTACTGTCTGTGCGACAGGCAGATTGGAAAATCTGTCTTATCCCTGTTTTCCATAGTTACAGAATCTGCAGGACTGAACACATGATAACAGTAACTCTAGTTCATGAATAGCATGTGAAATTGAGAATTCAAATCTGAGAGCAAGATGAGTGGGATTTTAGACGAAAGGAGACAATTGAATTTTAAGATAACAATTTAATTAGGACTAAACTGGGATCAAAATAAGATTATTTGAATAGCAGATAAAATAAAGCAAACAGAACATATATGTTGTTATGTATTTCCTTCATCGTCCCAAAAAAAGACAGCTGTGTTTTTTGCTGCTCACACGGATATATCAAGTGCTGACTTTTGTCACCTTCTGCCTTTCTTCAATGAAGTGTAGTATATGGCCACAGTAAAATTTCTTGTGTAGAAATTTCTATGAAAAAGTGTTTTATGAGCAATGTAACCACTGTGGCTGCACTTAAAGATTTGCCCTCATGCCTGTACTTGATCTGCAAAGAGAAGAAAGCAGTTTCTTTTTGTCAGAATATGGAAAGAAAATAAAAAATTAGCTGTCACAGGGCTAACTTGGCACTTTTCTAACTTCAAAGAAGGCACAAAGAAGTGGTAGTTTGGAAACACTATTAAGTATGTAACAGGCTGCTGTAGGGGTGTGTAGCCCTCCCTTTTTTTGTGAAGACAATCCCTATGCAAGAGCTATTTTCATGAAGAAAGGTTAATCCAGCATTGTAGACTAGGAGTTTAGACAGAAACAAGCAAGGGAAAATTCTGCTGCTAAATTCAGTGGGCTGGGAAATCATTCCCATTATAGTTCCCATAGCATAAATGGAGTCTAGAAACATTCATTCAACTTTTAAATTGCAAAGCAGGATTACAAACTGAGTTAAAATGATTTGCTAGAAAAAACCTTTTATAAAAATTCAAGTCACTGAATATGAATAATTGCAGATGCAGACATTCACACTAGAAAACTACTTCTGTATTACAGGGGTATGAGAAAATTGCTATTTTTGTAAAAGAATGCCAATTATTAAATCACTAGGAACTGTTTAAATGCATTGGATTGTGGATGTGACCATTAGCAGCATGAACAAGTAATAGATATTTTCTTTCTTCTAAAAATCTAATTGCTCTCTGCAATATCAAAAGGAAATTCAGTATACTGAGGGATTCTTTGAGGTCACTTACTGTGTTTTCAATAATTTTCTTAGTGGAATTATCCTCTGAATACTTTGAAATTCAGCAGAATGGGAACTAGTTTTCTATTTCATAAGAATTCTAAAAGTTTAAAAATATTGAAAACTACCAAATGTTTATGAATTTCTGTCTGAAAACAAAAAAATATTTATTGAAAATATTTTCAAGATAAAAATACCCCTCTAACCCTGGAATAGCTAAAGCAGGGCTTTATCAAGAGATTTCAACTACGTTTTTCCTAATGGAGATATTGAACTTGGCCATTAACATTTTTATTTCAATAAAGGTCCTTGAAATAAAATTCTATTGAAATGGTTTTTTTTAAAAAAAAGATTGGAAAATTATGAATGAATGGCTGCATGAGGAGAGCCAAAGCATCTATGTCACAGACACTTCGACCTGAGACTCAATTTATAGAATGCAAGAAGTGAGGTTTGTCAAACTGAAGCATGCAAGCAACAAGTTTTTCTTGTGCAGGACAGGTATCAAGGCCTGTAAGTGACACATTCAAGTTATCTGAGACCATATGCAAACTGAGGGAAAAAAGCTTTATGAGAAGAGTGGGAATGGTCATAAACTTGAGAAATAAATTGAAAGGACATACATATTTATTTACATGTTACAGGCAAAGTACTTTCGCTCCTCTTCCACCTTTTCTCTCCAGTAGCATGTTTTTCCATTGCTCACAGAAGGTAGATAAGGATAAGGTGGTATGGTGGCTTAGAGCTCTAAGAAGCAATAGAAGTTAGTAACTATTTCTTACCAGATCTGTCACCAATGGCAAGGAAATAACTGGTATGAATCCTGCAGGACAGCATTGCCCCGTAGACCTGCAGTTTTCTTCCACCCTACCCTGAAAGGACAGCAGAGACCAGGTCCACAGAGGTAGGGCTGTCTTTTGAGCATTTTGAGTATGTCACACTGTCCCCAGTGATACTCATGCCTCTGTTGGTTAAACAGGCTCAGAGTACTCTTCCCTACTGTTTGATGACTACCACTCTCCCCAACACACTTCTGACCCCTTGCTACTCACCATTTTCCAGACATGCTCAGGCTCAGTTTGGATTGTAGAAGGGACCAACAAGTGTCATACAAGCAGGTTTCTCACCCTCCTTTTCAGAGTGGAAAGCTCAGTGTGGATCAGCTTTGACAGAATTAAACAACATTTCTCTTCCCAGGGTTCTGATGCTATTTATAGGGGTTTGCCTGTGTAGGTTAAAACAATCAGCATAGGAGCTATCTAGCAAAGCTGCAATTTGTGCCTGATGTCTTTCAGGCTTTTGGGTGATTGCAATGCTTGAGCAGAGTCTTTGCTATATGGAGAGGAACCTTCTATCCCAAACTGACTGCCTACTTCCTGGTCTCTTGGTATCCACACTTGAAAAGAGTGACCTGTCAAACCTCGGTGGAGGATGTAAAGGTAGGTGGCAAATGCAAATTGAATTCTCTGCAACTTTCCCACTTAGCTCCCAGACCTCATGTGTATGTACACTTCTGCATTCAAGTTTTGATAGAACAGTTAGAGGTTCCAACTCTAGATAAATAAATTATTGCTCAAGAGTAAATTTCTGCTTGCTCCTCTATGCTCTTTGGAAACCCAGGAATTTATGAGGGGATGCATTTAGAAGCAATGAAAGCATTACTTGATCAGCTTCACTGTCATCAGCAGATGTCACTGCAGCCATTAGTAACTAATGAATTGTTTAAGAAGATATAATGACTAATTTGTCTGGTCAAAAAGGCATAAACACAACCCTTGAAAACTGCATTCTATTAAGTCAAGAGAAAAATCGAGTTCATTGTCCTTTAATTTTCAAATGGGATGAGATCCAAATCTGTTACTGTTCTGAGACAAATTACCTGGCAAATTTGTGGCATCTTGTGAGATGCTAATGATAAAAGAGTTGTGAAATACTTAGGGTATTCCAATGAATCAGGTAAAGAAGCCAGAAGAGAGATTTATATAATCTTAATATAAGTAAGTTGGCCCCCAAAGGACCGCTGAATAAGATATGTTTATCTTTCTACTCTGGTCCCATTAAAGGCTTCTCTCCTTTTCTATAGCCTTTTGAGTGGCCAAAAAATATTTCATGACTGTGGCTGTTACTGGGTCCTTATTGAGGAAAAATTTACTACCTTGTTATCACAAAAAATAGACAATAGATATAAATATGAGAGCCTTTCTCTACATATAATGAAACTAGGAGCTATTTAATTCGGATAGAATTCATTAGTAACCATATTAGTGGTCACCGTTTGCAATCTGGAAAAATAACCAAAATAAATACAACTAAAAACTGACTGGGATTTACATTTCTACCAGTTTTAACATCATTAGCAAGTAACTATGAAGTGGCATTCAATTTTTACTTTTCCAGGTGAAATACTAACTAACACCCTGTACTCTAAAGTGGGAGGAGAGTTGTTAAGAGAAGGAGAGGGTGTGGTAAATGTGTTCAAATATTTCAACAAAAATGTTCTCATTTTAAAGATTCCTCAGGCGTGAAACTGAAGCAATTAGTTCTTATTTTCTATTAAATTAGTCAGACTGTGCTGTCAAAAAATAACAGTGCAAAGAAAAATCATCTGTCATGAAGCAGCAAAAAAAAGCTAAGAATCCAAGGGTCAGCTAATCAGATGGTCTGAATCAGCCTTGTGCTACTAAAATCAGTGGAGCTGGGCAAGTTCACAATAGTGGACAATGTCATTCCTTGGTAGCATGTCTGTGTGCCAGGAAAGCACCACTCAGAGGCACAGAGATGGCTGCAGAAGAGGGAATATTAATTGAAAAAATGTGAATTGATGCTTAAAAAGGAAGTAAGAAAGATGTTTTCCTTTGCTAAATATTTACTTCTACATTTAAGGCCTATCAAGGCACTGAAATATTTGTACAGAATTCCTTGTTTTGTTTTGTTCACTGTTATGATTTCTAACAGTTGAATGAAAAGAGAAATGAAGATCAAGCTCAGTCTTTGTGAAGACTTGCACAGCATTCTTGTTGGGTTTCATGAAATATTCCCAGAAAATTACTGCTCCTACTCTACATGAAAGTGTAATACAACATGCTGATTGCAAGCCAATGGTGACCAAATCTGGAGTTATCTTATCAGTTACAGAACAGATATTACTCATGATGGGAGAAAAAAGCCCCAACCATACCTCAGGAACAACCTTAAAACCCATAGTTTTTATTTAAGCAATGAAATTACAGGAATGAAGTAACTTCATATCATGTAACATGAACTGTGTGCAAAGGGGCACCACCTGGAATGGAATTTCCCTGTGACAGCCTGCAAAACTCCCATGTTAAGGAGACAGCAACGGGGACAGATGTCGGGTCTTACAGCACATAAATGAAGGAAAAGACACAGAGAACAAATTCCTTCTAAAAAGTGAAGAAATTCTATTGCAGGAAGATTTCCTACTCACTGGTAACTGCTAGACTGCTTTGGAAAGTTGTGATGAATTAAGTACCACTGTAGTTTGGATTGTCTCTTAAATCACATATTAAAAATACTTCACTATGGAGCAATATTATTTATAAACAAAGATCACAATTTATATTAAGAGACAACTGCTCTTTAGGCTATAACTTTTTAAAAAGGAGATTTTAGAGAGAGAATTTACAATTTCAAGAAAGGTTATCTTCCTCTGACAGACAAAAAATAGGTCCTTTCAGATTTATTTACAATAAACTTACTTTGGGTTATGTTCTGCTTATCTGTTGAGAGTGGATTATATGGGAGAGAAATAAAGTCTATTAGGTTTTCTTGCCCTCTTGTACTTCCATTATCTACACAAGCAATAGAAACCCTGGAAGAATTTTATGCTTTTTTTTTTTATTTGAATCAAGGGGAAATTACTTTTAAATTTCTCATGTCCTCCTTAAAATCTGTGGGCCCTGGATATGAGAAAACATTTCAGAAATGAACTATGTGCTCTTTAAACTTTTAGATTTTATTTTATACACTCTAGTATCATGCCCCTAAAATACTTGTCAGTATTGCATTTCAGATTATCAGGAAACTAATTAAGTTAATAAATGCCCTACAACCACAAAATGAAGCGAAAGGGATCTCAAGTCTCTTTTCACTCTCTCAGGCAATACCAACAAATGTGTCAATATTGACAGGATGTTTAATCTTTCTAGTCTTTCCTTAAAAATGTACAATATTGTAAGCTGTATGGCATCTCCAACAAATCCAATCATTGTACCTCTCTGTTGTAAGAAAATTGGACAAAGTGTACTTGTGTTGCTAAGAGCAGGTCAGTCCTTACTCTGTGCTGCAATGGAATGTGGCTGCTTTATGCTGTTCAGTAGGATTTTCATGCTGCTCTGTTTAATACAACTAACATGCTAATGCTAATATGATGAGAATATATTAGATTAATTATGATCACATCAGCTGCAGTAACCTCTTAGCAAGTGGGCTTTACTCACTTCAGTCCACTGTATTTTTAGTCAGAAAATCAGGGAGATGGCAAGTGGCTATTGGAACTAACCTGGTGATCTAGTAACAAATTTCCTCAAATGGCACCAGTCAGTCTGTAGGATGGGCTCTAAGGAGAGGAGCCCTGGCAGAGGCAAAGCAATGGCATATAGTAGCAAACTAAACTGGCCCATCAGGCAGCATGGTGTAACTCCTCTGGTGCAGCCACTTTTATTTGACGAATACATTAATTTCCACTGGGAAGAATATTGTTGAGTTTTCCTTCTTTCCTCTGCCAGACATCAGAAAACATTCAGAAAGACAGCGAGACACAACGTTAATTTTAAGGAATTACTGCTCACACTTAGTAATCAATGTTTTCAATCCATACAGTTTCAAAAGGACTAGGATAATCTTCCTCTGTCTTCCTTCCCTCACCCGGACAGCACTCACAATGTGACTGAATCACTAAGAGATCTCTGTGATGTTTGTGATATTTGTCATGCAAAACAAGTTTTAGAGCTCAGCATTATTCTCACAGGACTCATTCTCTTAGGTAATAGAAATAGTTATTTAAAAATTCTTCTCTTTGAGTAAAAGTACTTCTTTAGAGCTCCACCAAATATACTGGGGGAGGTGGGGGGTGGGAAAAAGGAACCTGTGTCATCTATTTGGTTCACCAATGGTCTCAGCTGTGCTAATACAGCAGAATATTAATCTGTATTTTTACACTCAGAAAGGATTTTGGAAGAGCGAGTTACATCTGAAAAGGGCATATGCAACAAATATTAGCTGTAAATAAATAAAAAGTGGAGGAGCCTTCTAGGAAATATTTGAGTATGTAAATGCACTCTGTCATGTAGAGCAGGAAGCCAGCCATGCTGTATTTATCCAGAGAAATCTATGCCGTGCTAACCAAGTTCTTATTGAAAGATTTCACGTGTTTATTTCTCTGTGCTCTAATACAAGTGCATAGAGGCCATGGAAAATACATTCAAGTTTGTCAATTCCAGCAGCTTTTATTAAATTAGGAAGTTTCAGGAAGCTGTTGGGGGCTTGGTTGCTTGTTTTGTTCACAGTATGGTGTAACAGCAGGCCTTTTCTCAGGTTCAATTGGGAGATTGCTCTCTTAAATGAATAAATGGAAATCTAATATATAAAACCTTGTCATTTTATTTGTGAATTGAAATTTGCAAGTCTTATGCTCATCTGACACCTAAGAGAAGTTGCTTTTCTAAAGTCACCAACCCAAGGAAATGTGACAGTATTCCTATAACTAAAAAGTTAAGTAAATATTGCCTGTGAAACAAGACCAAACATTTTCAGAATTAGATTGTAGAGACTCATAGCAAATCTTGCTCTGTTTTAGGTATTGGTTAACCAAACTATTTTACCTCATAATTTTAGTTACAAAATACATTATTCAGAAAATATTTCCTGACTTCTGGGAATAACATTTACACAGGAAAACTGAACTTGTTTTCTAAATGGTGTGCAAAAATTAATCACATTGTGTTGTTTTGGTTTTTTTCCCCAGAGGAAAATCAATGGAATTCTTCCTGTGCTTGAAAGGATTATTTACTTAAATGTTTGTTCAGTTTCAGCACTGTGCAATACTGTGCATCTAAGAAAAAAGGTCAGATTCAGATTTGGATCACAGATTCCAGTGAAACTCAATCTATTAACAACACATTGTGATGACATTTATGCTGTGAGGGTATTGTATAATGACTCTAAGTCCAACAAAATTAATTTGCAAATGTAAGTGCAGAGTTTGACAGGCTAGAATACGGCTGTTTCAGACAGCGTGGCATTTTGATGTGACATATTCCTTGTGGATAGTCTGATGGGAAGAACAAGTCTGCTAGGGAAACTTGATAGAAGCTTTACTGACTTTATGTCATCATACCTAAGAATCAATTGATATAACTTGAACTGTAATTTGCCTTTTTTTCAACTCATCCAATGGAACCTTCTTTACTAGGGTCATTTCTAATTGCAGGACCTGTGCTTGTAGAAGAAAATAAATGCTTTGGAGCTCAGCTAGGGTTTTATTAGTATCTGCAGTGTGATGGAAAGGGTGGAAAACAGGGCAAATGATGGCCCTATCACCACCTTTTCCAACAGGACTTGCACAACAGGATGATTATTTGAGACAAGTAAAATTATACTGGTCTAAACATAGGATCTTTGCTCTAGTTTTTGACAGATAAGGCAACAAACTTTCTTTGAACTGTTGAGGAAGTGCCAAGGTATAAGCCTGTTAATTCTCTAGTTGATGGGAAGATATGTCAATGTAAGAGAGAGAGTAGTTTGGTTAATGGGAAATCATTCATATGAGATTGTTTAACAGTAGGAGAAAAGAAATCAGATTAAGTGATACCAGTATTATACGTTCTTATTAACAAACTTTTTTCTAGTTCTTATTATCTTTAGTTTCTCCTTGATATTGCTTTCTTGTATATGATCATATTTGATTAGACATTGCTGTATTTTATTTGGTACTTGTCTGGACATTCTTTTTGCATTTCATTTTATTTACTAAAGCATACAAGCCCAGTATAATATGTTTAAAAGGATACTTCATCAACTGTATAAATCATACTTTCTCTGTAGCAATCTTATATTAAAGTTGAATTGATCTATCTATCTATTATAAGTTCTGATTTCGGAGGTTTAAATATTTCAGCTTTTTCTCTCTAGGTGTAGCCAGCACATATTTTATCCTACTGTGTCTCCAACTACCTAATTCTCCAGCCAAGGTACTATAGCTCAGAAGTAACAAGCTATCAACCCATCCTTGTCATTTCAATTTTTCACACATTTTCTTAGGCTATATGTTCTGTATCTCAGTGAACTCTTATCTCCCTAGTCCACTGCCATAGCTTTGTGGTGTATAACAAAGCTTCAGCTCTGAAATGTCAAAAAATAATGAAAATAGGAAAATCACAAAAGAGAAATTGGCCACAGTCAATTCTGTGGATCCAAAGCTTTTAGACTTCTGTTCATCAGCAAACCTTAAGTGAGGCAGTTTTTTCCATCACTCGCACTGTAGCTCTGCTGTCACTTCCCAGTCAGGTACTATCCAGCAATGAGCACTTCTGGAGGAATTTTTCTATGCCAGTGTTCTCCATCAGCTAGAAAAAAGACTGCACATCAACAAGGGATCACTCTTCTTTTTCATCTTTTACACAAATTTTTTGAGAGTGCAGACAAAGTTACAGGAGCAGGTGACATAAGAACATGTAGTACTTATAAAAGAAGGACTGTAGGTGGGATTAGGAGATTTATATGGAGCTTGAGAATTTCTCAGGAAGGTTATTGTATGTGTAATCCTCACTTTCATTACTGCATTTCATCAAAATTTCAATCATCAATTCCTTTTAAAAAGTGATATGTTCCTTCCACTTGGAGATGTGATTCTTCCCCTGGGATGAACTGATGACTAGCCATTTCATCAGTAATAAACAAAAAATCTTCAGTATCTCATGACATTAAAACAAATCAGTGTTAAGGGAAAAAAAATGCAAGAGGGAAGAACAATGGATGATGTTGTTCCCATTTAGTAGATGGATTGAAACTGAAAAGCTGCAGAAAGAAAGGAAGGACTAAAATATATTGCCCACCCTAAAGGCTGAAAGCAGTGAAGAAATATAGGCCCATTCCAGCAGAATGAGGGAAAGTAATAATTTTCTTCATAAAAATAAACCAGCATTTATCTGCAGAGTGATGTGAGACATTTGACCATTTTCTTATCGGAGCAGCAAGGCAGTTATCAGTGTGGCAACAGATCTAATTGTGAGAACTCTTCTGAAATTAAAAAAAGAAAAATATCTAGAATGAAAAAGTACTGCTAAAAGGCATCAGTACCCCCCATGCCTACGCATCTATGCAGGTCTTTCCATGCAGTTCTAAACATGAAATATCCTTTAGGAAAAAACCCCCAACCAACCACATTACATTTTGAATAAAACAATGGATGATGCAATGAAAACACATTAAACTCACTGTAGCATCCTTACAGCTTTGTGCATATGACAATGGTTGTTCTGTGCCTTTCCTCTCCGATGCCGCATGTCATCAGGATCAATTAATGATTTTAAATGGACCACACACACACACACATGTGCATTTTGGGCAACCTGAATTTCCAACTACTGTGCCATGTGGAGTGTGGCTTGCTCCCAAATCTCTGACCCATGATGTTGCAATTTCAGTGAATGCTGCCAGAATTATTGGATGGACAGTGTGAAGTGCATGTTCTCAGTACACAAGTGTCTACCAAAATAAGAGCAGTTAAATGGAATTTATTCCATCCTTTCGAGAGTAACAGAAGCCAATAAAATCTGAAAAATTTAGTTAGCTAATGCAGAACCAGAAATAGCAATTTTACTGAGTCAGAGAGAAAGGAAAAACCACAAAAACAAACAAACAAACAAACCCAACAAAAAATCCCCCTAAAAAAACCTCAAAATTATTAAAAAAAAAAAAAAAAGAAAAGAAAAGAAAAAGAAGAAAAGCTATTGAATTGACAGAGCTACAGAACAGAAAATCTGGACAGTCAGCATTTTCGTATTTTGAGTACTTTAATGCACAAATAATAATCAAAGGATCAACTGACTATTTGTGGAAGCATAAAATGAATGACACCAAATTAAGGTGCCAGCAGCTACATGCAGATGACCCTACCTCACCACGGCATGATGAAAAATATTAAAATTATGCCATGCACAGTGTTTTGGTGGCCAGACTTTGAAGCTGAAAGCTCATAAACATTTAAGCAGAGATTACCATTGATGTTTTGTGGTTGGAGTATCAGAGAGATTTACTTTCTTTACCAGCCTTATCTAGGATCATCTCCTTCCTGAAGTGAAAAGCAATGAAATGCTGGGTAAACACATAGAGGGTTTGGGGTTTTTTCCAGTTAAACGTTTGCCTTGCCCTTTTAGTGAGGGTTTCAATAGATTCAGTATGATATTGAAAGCATGAGTCTGAGTCTTGTGTGCATGTACAGGGAAATTTGAATCCTGAGTCATACCTTACTTGAAAATGCTCTTTGGAAGCTTCGTATATATTCGTTTAATCTTCTCTTCCTGTCTGCTTTAGTCCTCTCTCTCCTGGGTCTCTGCATCTGATTACAAATCCATTTTCTCTCCAAAACACCAAATCCTATTTAGAACATATTCAGGACACAGCTCCTGAGTTTGAAGCAATCTGTCATTTTTATGAGGAGTTTTGACTGATTTTTATGGGAAGCCTAAGGGACAAATGGCATGCAGCATGCCAGAGTGGAGTGATTAGCCTGCCAAACTTGGAATCTCTAGCAAACACCCATTGCTGTTCTAATTAACTTACTACATTCACCATTTGCATAAATAAATTGCTTAATTGATGCTTCCTGAATGGCATGACTTTGCACAAATTTTATAAGACCAAAAATATCCATGAAGACCTAGCAAATTGCATAGATTTTATAAACAACTTCTTCCTTTTATAGAATCCTCATTCATAAAGTATTTACCAGTGTTATTTTATTTTTATATAATATATTTTTTGGTTGAATTATGAGTTTCTAAGTAAGATATAAATGCCACGCCTTTTAAAATTTGTTTTTATAATGAACAGGTCAGTGGTTCTTTAAGTACTCAGCCAAGATATGGCATTCATATCTCATTAGTGAGTATCTTTCTAAGACTTCACAGGAATCTCTTAAAGAATTTAATGGACACTATAAAGAGATGCAGCTGATTTTCTGCATATTTCATGAGAAACAGGAAGACAAGGGAATTGTCAAGTCTACAAAAACAACATTAGAAGTTAAATTTTAGTGGAACAACCATAAATAGAGTACAACATAATTGGGAAAGGAAAATCTCATTTGTGGAAATCACATTGCACCCACCCTGCTAAGATTAATACCATAAAAGAAACTGCAGCATGAGAAAAAAAAAAAAAAAGATAAAAATAGTGAGGGTAGAGTTTTGAAAATATCCTGGGCACACCCTGTTTTCCTCAATATTTCTTTTGCTCTGGGAATAGCTTATACTACAAAAGTAACACATCCTGAAGTAATTGCTCACTTACAATTAAGAACAGAGCAGCTGGGGAAAGAATCCTTTAGTCACAGGAGAAATCAAGATGAGTAAATGCAATAAAAGAAAATATCCCCATGCCTGAAAATAGGTTTCATAAAAGCTAGAGAAATGAGGAGATTAAGCTCGACTTCCACGCTTAACCATCTGCAAGCAATTTCATAGATGTGGGTGACTTCACCATTCAGTACCTAACCTGGCAAGATCAGGCAAGAATGGCTTCTCTTCCAAAACCCAGATAAACAGATCATAATATTTCAGAGTGTTTCATCAATGCTGAAGGATGACTTAAATTACAATAACTTTAGCTGAAGTAAATGATACAAGATACCTCCAAACCCAGTGGATGAAGAAATGTAACTCACACTATTTATTGCTCCAGGATAACACCGATGGGTGAAGTTCATGGTTAAAGTGTTTTGTGTAAGCCATTTCCCACTGAACAGAAGTGTCTGTGTCACTCACCTGCTTGGTGGAAAAGCTGTGCCATAATATCCACATCTCTCGAGCAAACAGAAAAACTTTAAATTATGGACATTTTTGGATTGTGTTGAAGCAATCTCAGCAGTCCAGGAAAGCTTTGTCATCTATCTTCCGTATCAGTAACTTCTCTCCCCACCCTTTGCTGTCCTCTAGAAGCCTTTGAAGTAAGATTGGAATCAAATCTTGATAGCTGATGCTATCTCAAGGCATTCTTCAAATATGGCAAAGACAATATGAATCTGCTGTGCTGAATTTCACACAGAGCAGCACTCAGTTTGGGATCAGTACATGGTTTGATACCAGCCCTATGCAAATCCAAAAGAATTTGGAAAATTGGGAAATAAGTTTGGGAACTTCACAAGTGCCTATTACCAGATTCAAGGATGAAGAAATTAGATTACTAATTGAACATTGAATTGGAGTGCCACAAACTGCTGGTCTTGTTTACAGAGAAAAACTTTTTTTATTATATATTAAAATCATACAGAGAAAAAAAACAACAGGGGTGAAAATACAGCAGAAATATAAACATATCATAAGACACAAGTTGAGGTCAGGAACTTTTCTCACAGCACCAGAAGACGTATTTTGAAACTCTTGAAACTCTTATTGGAAAGACTTTTCAATTCAAGATGCTATCTATTGAAGCTGAGAGAAAAGCCTTAGAGGTAGAGGCACTCCCATGACTCTTAAAGAACTGTCACATCCAAATTCCTGACCTGACGAAAACATGAGTCTGGAGTGTTTTCACTAAAGTTAGTGTGTGAGGTTATTCTGGCTAATGATTCCTCCAGTTTCTCATTCAAATTCTCTGCAGGGACATGGATTTTTTTATTTTTAGTATAAAATTGTGTGGTATGGGAAAGCTGTTTCTGATGCAAAGTTGTGCCACAGCAATGGATTTTCCAACTGCCAGTGTGGAAAGTTTTTAATCTAATTAGTTAAATGTGTCATTTTCTATGCAGACTCAGAGGATAGTTCAAAAATGACACACATGAATTAAACTGGAGAAGACTCCTTACTGACTTGATTAATCAAAATAAACCATTTCTGGAGTTTAAGGACACCAGACTTTTATTTGTTAGGAAAAATGCTGCAATTCTGACAGCCTATTTAATTGAAAGCCACTTACAGCACAAAAGGTATTATTTGTTTTAAATCACCCTGGTAGTCATTCAAGGTGATCTAGCTAATTTGGCACAGCAGTTGTGTGGAAACTCCTATATAAGCTATTTATGGTGAAGGAATGTCAGCTGAAGGAGTAATTTCTTAAACTTATACATCAAGTAGATGAGCTGTACACACTATTCATGTGTCATCAAGACTTGACAATCAACAAGGCTGAGTGAAACTCATCAGTTCTCTCAAATACTTTAAGATGTGTATTATGCATAAAAGTCCTTTCTTACCTTCATTACTTTGTACTTCAATAGTGATGCCTGATAAAGTCAGGATGTTTCTAAAAAATGCTGTTTGTTTATACCTTTGAGCAAGTCTCCCATCATGTTACCATTTACTGTCTCTGCATTAGATCCAATCCAAATGAGTTTGTGCAAAATAAAGCTTCAGGTCTACAACTTTATATAAGAGAAAAAATTTAATTTCTAAAAAATAAACTGTAATGTATTATAAGAATTTCTTCCATTAATGAAAAGCAAAACAGGCATCTTGAGAGGGAATTGTCTGTGTTTTTAATACCAAATGCTGATTTTATCTGTCTATAAAATGTGTTGAACACAAAGTACAGTTAAAAAATTCTCTTAAGAAAAAAAAGCCAGAACTAATTAACATGATTGTCTACTTCATGGAGATAGAAATTCCCACAGGATACAACAGCAGTTACAAATTTATTTCATTCTGAAGCGAAACAAAAGTAAATCTCAACATTTTCTGCACCTTTTCTACTGTATATCAGAGCTGGAGCGTATCTCTTCAGAATTTTGAAACAACGTTGGCATTCTCCTCATTTTCTGTTATTTTGTATTGACACCACCAAGTACCAGGAGCTGTAAGGCTCTGGTGCAGGCCCTCACCACAGGCAAGTGTCCCCTGCCTGCAGAGTGACAGGGTGTGGATGGCACAACGTGCTGCCACCACGTGCCCAGGGGGACTGCGGGCCCAGAGCCCTGCCATGCTGCAGCCCACTCCAGCTCAAGCTTTGTTTCAGGAAAGATCCCAAACAGACACACACCTGCCTCCATCTCATATCTGTCCCCAAACCCAGTCCAACCATCCTGTCTGAATGATGGCCCCTATTGGAAGTGATCTCACCCAGGGACAGGACTTAGTCACTGGAACATGCCCAATGGATAGCAATGGAGAGACTCCTGCTCCTTTGATGATCAATGCACCAGGCACTAAGTGAATATTTCAGTAATGTTTGTGGAATTCCCCTATGAACGCTGTGGTGAAGTCACTGGAGCCTGTGGGGTTCCGCTGGGCTGGCATGCACAGCTGGGCCAGCAGGAAGGTCCCTGACTGCTCTGATCTCACACCACCCTCTCACCCACCTGTAGACACTTGACGACTCTCCAGTCTCTCTTTTGGTTCTTATAATGGATTTAATAAAGGAAGTGCTGACACAATCTTCACTAGGGCAGCATAAGTCCTCCCTTTCAATAAGGGGGAAAAGTACGAATATAAAAATGGCCTTCTTTGTTCAAAACAGAACGAACCAGATGGTTTCCCAGACTATAGTGCCTAAAAACTCTTTCACTGATTCCAGTGTGTACCGTATAATAAAAGTGTTCAGGGGCCTCTAACTTAGTACAAGGTATTTTATTGTCTTTGTTCACTGGTCTGGATATTTGCCATGACAGTAATTGAACCATGAAAAACATGTATTTCTTTAAAGCATATTATAGTGCAGTTTTGAAGGAATTGCTAGTAGAGTGTAATGGAAAGGATTTTCATTATTTCATGCTTTGGGACAATTAGTACAGTTGAATAAATAAAAATATTTTATGTATAAAATCTGTATTTTGTTCAGCACTATCATTTCTCAGAGCAACATTAAACATAATCAAGTTTTTCTAAACTAGAAAAAGTTTGTATGCAAGGAATGGATTTCTATGCATTTGAATATTTTTACTAAGGCTTGTACACTGTGTACTGCATAATATATAGCAGCAGAAAGATAATATACTTTCTACTGATTATATTCCTGAAGGTTAGATGCCACATCATGTTTAAGCTGATAAAGAATTATCAGTATCAAAAAAACTGTAAAGGAAACCCTGTTCAAGAGAAAGTTCAAAGGCATTCTTGTAAACTTTTACCCAGAGGAACCACACCACTGAAGCTGTTTAACTAGGGAGTGCTGTGAGTAATCACCATATTGGCCCCAGACACACATTTTCTTCCCCAAAACAGTAATAAGGAAGAAAAGATAAACACCTCAGTGGAGCAAGGGGAAGCTTTTAGCAATCCCAGGTGTGCAGAGTTTATAAGGAAGAACAAAACCAAAAAAAAAAGGGAAAATGTGAGTAACTATCACTTTACTCTTTTAAAATTAAATTAGGCGATGTATCAGTGGAGTTTAGGGAATAGGAACAATTTTGAGGAATGCACAAAACCACAAGATTTCTTCAATCTGTAATTTCTATGGAACAGTAAAGTATGTGTTAGAAACTCTATCATTCTGCATTAAATGTTTCCTCATTTACCCTGTCAGCACCTCATCCCCATCAGCACTGTTTCCTAATATTCAGCTGCTTAGGCACAGGCAGGGACAAGACTGTGGCACATACTAGTGTGAGTCAGGAAGTGCCATCTTGACAATGTCATGTTTTTATTTCTCTAGAGAAAACAAATTCAAATTCAGCCTTAAAGCTTACATGATGAGACAGACCACCATGGAACAGTGTTTGAAGATCCAAACAGCAAAATTAACGTATATTTCATACTGGACAGGATATTTCAGGCAGGCAGCAGCTTTATAGTATTTGTGCTAGAGCCTGAGTTGAGCAAATTTTGGAAAACCAGCTGCCCCCTCCACTGCAGCCCTTCCCACTGTATTTAGCTGAATGTCTTCCACCATCACATTTACATCCACTGTGGAGACTGGTCCTTCTGGATGTGTCACCATGGTATGCATGGGGGCACCAGGCTGAAAGGTTGAACCAAAATTGATCTAGAAAGTAACTGCCTCAGAAGAATCACTGAGGCATGCTGACAGCTCCTCACCTCCTCCCCGTGCTCAAAGTGCTCTGTGACCTGAAGAGTCAAAGGATTTTACAGGCTGCTGTGGAAGGCTTTCTACAGGTGAGGTTTAGATAATAAACACTATCAAATCACTGTTTCTAATTTACCATAATCATCCAGTCTGTTGGGTTTCTGCTGCTGGTGGAAGGGGGAAGAGAGAAAAAGAGGTTTAGGTGTGTTTTAGCAGACAGTTAAACATAGAGACACATAATATAGACCTTATTTACCACATAACATAGTTACCTTATTAATGATTCAAAGAAGAAAAAGCTGTAACTAAATTATTTGAGGAAACTTGTATTAATTTTGAAAACCTGTAGGACTAGCTTCAGAGAGGTCTGCATTACTCCTTTCGAGAGAGTATACTGTGCTTAGGCTTTTAAGGTGTTTTATTACAGTGGTAGAAATAAATACTAGGGAAAGAGAGAATTTTTCTATTCTTTCCATATTAAAGAGAGGAAAATTCAGTTCTTCTTAGGTACAAAAGTTTAAGGAACAGTCAAAAGCTTGTTGAAGAAACAGATTAACCTGCTGGCTTTCTGCCAGGACCTACAGAACTAGTTTTCCTGTGCAGGTATGACTTTCAATTTTGTTTGTGCATTTTACAAAATTCATATTAATCAATTATACATTTAAGTTTACTGTTAACAATGAACAATTTGTCTATCCCATGGGTAAGGAAGAGAGCTGGAAGCTTGCTACATCTGAACAACATTCTGAGCTCGTCCGTTTTTCTGTGTATAGGAAACCAAGAGAAAATTTCTAAAGTTAAAGTGCTGGCCATAATTAGTGCATCTTAATGTTCTCTACAAATGTTGTCAGATTCTATGGGAAAGGACTATAAAATATAATAGAAAAGATTTATTTCAGCCAGGATTTCAACCACCCACAGGATTTAACTAAAGAAAAATTCACTGCATTGCTATAGCTTATTGCAGTCAGTTTAATAAATATGAAAAAGGCACAATTTTCTTTGAAGATCTAAAAACTAGGAGTAAATTCTGTAGAAGCCTAATATTTTCCATAAGACCTTTCGGTTTCATTCATCACTTCCTACAAGTTTTTTTTTGCTGCAGAGAAACTCTCACCTGAGGCATCTTAGGTATTAATATGTCCTGCACTGTCCAATGTTTTCCCTTTGCTCAAACACTCCAAATTACTAGTTTTCCACTGTGAGTTAGGATATATCTGTCTCAACCAAGATGAAAATGAAATGTTATATGTATTTAGGTTCAAATGATTAATTCCAGCTGAATCTTTCAGAAATGATTTCCCAGGTTGAACAACTTAGATCTTGGTAGCCAAAACCACCATCCTCCACACTGATGACCAATCTAAAGCAAATCAATTTTGTTTTGCTTATAGTCATTGATAGAGACATACCAAGGGTCTGGCCTTCATAGTTAGATAAGGAGCCTTGGGATATGATAGGAAAAGTGGCCAAGAGTAATTAATGGGCAATGTCTGCCTCCATAAAATCTTTCCATGCTTGCAGATGTTCCACACTGTATCTCTCTGTCAAACGTGAGCATCATAATCTTGAAATGATGTGCTTAATTTTAGGGTCTAACTAAACTGGGATGTAGACATGTGGCCTCAGTGTTCCCAGGCAGTTTCTGGTGGAGGGGAAGGTGCCATGTGCCCTATTGCCATGGAACTCACTGACCCCTCAGGGGCCATTTTTGCCAGCACTTCATCACCTTTCTTGTCAGAAATTCAGCCAGATGGGAAGCAGGACAACAAAGTACCTTGTGCCCACCCTGACTGGCTGAGTGGCAGCTCCTCATTGCCAGCAGCAGCTCCAACACTAACACACTCCATGAGGGTGGCTGCTAAATTCTTTGGAGATCTATCTCCAATTATACAATTATCCAATCAAAACATCTGCATTTTTATATCCATGCATGATAAGTCTTTCAGAACGCCACAGGTGACAAATTTATACTTTTCAGAAAATAAACTCCTAGAAATAAAGCAATTTTTATTGCAGATTAAATAGGATTTTTATCTCACACCATTTAAAAGAAGGTTTTGCTGCTAATTTTCTTCTTAGTTACAAAAGGTCATTCTCTGAATGGAGGGTGAGAGATAATGGTGTAGATAGTGCAAATGAGAGCTCTGGTAGAAGAGTTAATATTTGACAACGTGCAGGAGGCATTGATCAGTGTATTTTCAAATCTTTAATTCTGTAAGATTGGACAATTAATGTCATGAGGCTCAGTCTGCAGCCTACAACTTTTGGTTTTGTTTGCAGCATGTTTAGGCTGCATTTGAACTCTTGTGTAAGAGGGATGGATCCTCTTCATATATGCTTGCATATTTTATATAACTAACCTAAAACATTTCTAATGCCATTTGAGATAATATCTCTTAAGAAAAAGTAATAAAGCAAACCTTATTGGCATGAGGCTGTATCCGTAGGAACTGATTTTCACCTGAAGCACTAGAATAAAATAACCACAGAAGGGAAGCCTGAAGCAATATCTACACAGGCTTCCCTTACAAATGATTTCACACTGCCTTGAGGGGCAAGGCTTGAACTTGAACCAGTCTGTCTTGTACTTCACTTTCTTTCTTAGACAGCAGCTATCTGACCCCAGTCGGGACTAGCAAGCAAAGACGAGCGAAACAACTGCTCTGGGAATTCATTCCCATGTGGCATGTACTCACCCTGCTCTTCCTGCAGGAGAGCTGGACCCCAGCCACATCCCAAGACAGGTAACACCTGGCTGGACAGGACACTAGGGGCCAGAATTCAACTGTATTTAGAAAGAAAAGTAGATGTTTCATAAACCTCACTTGACACATAAGTGCATTGGTAGCACCTACATTCATAAGGTCACTGCCTGGATGTTTAGTAAATGCTGCCAAACACCCATTCCTGGAGATATTTTGTATCTGTTTCCAGGTTTCTTTTCTTATTTTCTCTGTATATCATTTGGGATTAAAAAGTAAGACCCTTATATGCATTAACATTATGATTTTATGTCAGCAGTCCTTTTAGTCTAAAAATTCTGTCTTTTCTAAGCAAACTCCTCTATATCTGGAACAAGACATAAAAAAACTGCTCCAATAATTGTTAAAGAGAAAAATAAATTTAACTTTTTTTTTTTTTTTTACAAACCCCTATTTTAGTACACTGTATCAGAATAAAAGCTGCTTCATCAATTGCATATCTTTACTTAAAACCAGGTTTTTTGGCTATAAACATTTACCTTGAAGGTTTGAAACCCCATGGAATTATATCAAGAAGGTTACTAGTCATCCTACTGTCAATTTTAGCTGACATATTAATCCATCTCTCCCTTGGCTGCACTATGGTACAGCAACTGCACTGTATTAATCAGGTGGATAGAACTGAACTTTTTTTTTTTTTTTATGAAAAGAGTGTGGGAAAATGCACTTTTCCAAATTTAGCTACAAAAAGTCTAATTCAAGATGAATGTACATCAAATTATGCTTTCTGGAAAATATTAATTTATTTAAAATACCCACTTTATAGTTTGTTTCCCAATAAACAGAAAATTAAAAGAAAGTATTGACAATGTTTTTTCTGATTAATATTTTCAAGATATGATCTACTTCTTATGGTGGTTTATTAGGAAGATGACAGCTTAGTAACCCTTCGAACTGACTTTACATATTTACAGATTTCCTTCTGTTATGTATAATTTGAGTACCATACCTTGAGACATGTAGGTTTGATATTTATATTCTGAATTATCATAGACAGTGAAGTTAAAAAATGAAACCTGAAATTTGGCAGATAGCATAACAGCAGAAGGACAAACAAGATAAAGCTAGATACATGCTGAACTCATCTTTTGTTTTATATCCCTTCCTCCTGAAGCCAACTTCCTTGTTATTCCTAAAGAATTTATATAACTTAGGTGTCTGTAGTAATGGTGAGACTTTTTGGTGTGATGGGTGCCCTCTGTGGGACCGATGGACACCACAGCATATCCTGCACGTTGTACCCTGTTGGCAGCTGTGCCAAACAAATACCTCAGAGCCTAAACAAATATTTCTGATGGGTTTTCAAATGGAAAAGTTCTTCATTTCAGCAAGAACACATTGAGCAACTCAATTCTTTACCTTTTATTTTTGCCCTTCAAGTTTTCTGATAATTCTGACCATTCCTGAAGTAACTGTACTTTCTGAAATAGCGTGAAATCTGGTTTCTTTTTTCTCTGATAGCTCAGACCACAGATATACTTTGCCCTGTACTCCAAGAAACAGTGCAATATTTGATTTCTCTTTCTCATGGCTTGGAATCCAAAGTTGAAAAATCTCAAAGCTTATAATGAGAAATGGAAAGGAAGTCTTCCCCCAAAATTCAATTCAGTACAAAAATAATCTGGAAACTGTGACACAGAGACTTTGACTGTAAGTTGTCATTTCTGATGGTTCATTTTGGTTTTCTAGTCTGTTCTACAGAAAATTAACTTGACTTTTGAAAAATAAGGTATGTCTTTGTAATAAATTTCCACAAGTCTAAAGAAGAAAGAAGAAAAAAAGAGAGGAAAAAAAAAAGAAAAAAGAAGACAATAAAAAGAAGGAGAATAGAGAGGAAAGACAGATCAAAACAAGGAAGAAGAGAAAAGAGTGAAAGAGAGGAATGGAAGGAAGGAAGGAAGGAAGGAA
>VZTJ01000827.1:1123935-1138860 GCA_013397795.1 Orthonyx spaldingii
AAGGAAGGAAGGAAGGAAGGAAGGAAGGAAAAGCAAAATTCAAAGAAAAAGCCAGGTTTACCTAGAAGAGAATTTCCATCTACAGCCAAAGTCTTACTATTCAGTTTAACTCAAATAAATTCAATGTGCATTGCAAAGTCTTTGAAATAAACAAAAGAAACCCCACAATTTTTCATGTTTGCAAATGACTAACATTATGTTTACCAAATATGATTTACTTCTGCTGATATAAACAGATATTAGAATATTCTATTTCCCCTGAGACCTGTGAGGCCCTTTTTGCAACAAATAATTTGTTTATCCCTGCATTTTCAATTTCCAAATTTTGTATGTTCATAATAATATCATGGTAAGATTTTAGGAAACGTTTAAATGAAAGTTCTAATAAAGACATTAAAATCCACACATACAGTGAAACATATAGTTTCTTTAAAATTCTCAGCCTACCAGAGTAAATCTTATCCTATTCCCTTGTTCATCCAGTCTGTAGCTCCAAAATAAATACCACAGTAATGGATTTTTAGCACCCAAAGGGCTTTGGGCAACCTGGGGCTAATAACTTACAGTGCCAATAGCAATCTTAGTATGCAGTAAAGAGAAAGGCAGTAAAAAAAATAAAATATAGTATTGAGAATGCTGTTTGCTCTACAGAAGCCTCTCTACCTGTGTAAGATTTCAGGTGCTCTTCCAAGGCAGACTCCCCACCACTGCAGGGACAGTGGAGAGGAGGGTTGTCCTCTAAATGATCAGTTGTTCTTCTGTCCTGTATCTAGTTGTAGATGATTTCTGTGCTGTTTAGAGCTGACATTAAAACTCCCTTCAACAAACCTTGGTAATGTGAGCCACATTTCTTCATTCCAGTCACTTCTTTGGGGGTTTACTAAAGTAATTTAGAGTAGTGCTCCTTATTAATATATCACAGCCTGTCAAAGAACTGGCCTAGAGGGAAGCTGTGCTGCTTTCTAAGAATTTTTCTGCTTAGCCATAATAGAGGAAGGAAGAGTGACACTGAGGGCCACATGTCAAGAATGAGAGTCTGCATTATTCTTGACTTTCTTGCAAGTGTCAAGATATGTTAAGAGACCTGAGCAGAAATGCTAAATATGCATGCTCAGATAGTGCCAAACATGCTGGGGAAAAGAAAAGCAAGCATGTGTGGTACCTCCCTGCTCGGGAGTTCACTGGACATTTCCAGACTGAAGGGCAGAGCTGGCAGCCTTTGAGCTGCAGAGCCTGATCAGGGTGCAGTGGTGCATGTGGGCAACCCCTGGGTGTTCCCTGGGCTCCTTCAGTCCCCACTGTCTTCAGCCTTTAATGTTCATATTGTCACAACACTCCTAGAGAACAAGGATGTGCAATTAAATTTGTTCTGCAAACAGAAAAGAAGTCACAAGCAAGTGACTGAACTCAAGGATTCATTTGCTTCGTTAGGGTTTTGCCAAGTGTCCTGAAGGAAAGCGGAGTCTGAGACTGGAATTAAACTCTTCTCTTTCATGCCATCAATCATTGCTCACACCAGCAAATCTTGTCTTTCATTCAGCATTCAGAAATAGAAAGACTTCAGAAAATGTGCATTCAAATACCTCTTCACATTTAATCATGATTGTGATTCTTACTCATTTTTGATAAATATTCATGTCAATACACTTTTGTTCACATAAGTTACTAACCTCCCAAAAATATCTGCATTTAGAGTGAGAGAGATTATTGGTACATGAAGGGGAGCTTAAATTTCTGATTAGCATTTACTTGTTATTCTTTTTCTTTCAAAATATTTTTCTCGACACTGTAAGGGAAAAGATGTTTAGTAAATTCTAACTGCATCTCTATTCTGTTAAATGCATGTTCTGTTTCTGTAATAAACACTCTTAAAATCCCTTGAAGTTTGATTTCAAAACAAAATTGAATTGTTGAATTATTTTTTTCTATGCATCCTGCAGGTACATAAATGTTTTTTGAAAACAGTTTTCAATGCCATGTTCATTCTTCTAAATGGAGTGTCAGGGCACGTTAGGTATACCTAAAGCATTATAATTGCAATTTTGCTAAGATGCAAAATGTCGAGACTCACTAGATGTTCTAAACAGCACTCCAGGTATGCCTGCTATAATTTTTCTTCCACAAGTGGTTAAACAAAATTAAGAAAATTATATTTCAGCAAGGAATATGGGGGTCAAAAGGTTAAGGACTACTGTGAGCTGAACTCTTCCTGATGAGTAAAATACATTTTACTGCTAGGAGTAATTTCACCAGTTTTTCAGTGAGGACCTTGACATCAACAGGGCTCCAAAGGAGCATCTTGCTAGAAAGAGCAGACCAAGCCAAAACAGTAAAACAACAATTTCTCTTTGCTGCAGTCTATTTCCCTCTTTTGTTATCTCCTAATTCGGGTGTCTGTTGAGACTTTCGTTACAAGTTTTTCCTTTGTGTCTTTCAGGATATAAAGTTTCTAAGCTCTGTTCAACAGAAAACTGGATTTATAACTGAAATCAGTAAAAACTTAATCACTGTTAAATAAAGGTTTTTAATGATTACTTATAAGATTCATCCAAACCCGTGATTCACAGTTTACAAAACCTTAATTTGAATACTAGTGCACAGAGGACATTTTAATGGAATGTGTTTTTCAGTATCTTAAAATGACCATTAAAATATCTAACCTCGTGGAAAAAAAAATTTAAAAAAGTTTAAATGCTAAATTTATATCTTAAAAATGTTTTCCTTTATATTATTAAATTGAAAAAGATACTCTTAATTTTATTTCTTGCACTTTCAATGGGGATGCAGTCAAATCTAGGCTTATTTTATTATTCCATTAATTACTGAAATATACATATTAGCACAGTAGCTTTTCTTCAAAAGGCAATTCAAGGATGATGTATTTTGTAAACTGACAATGAAAGGGAGTAAGTTTGACTACCACAAGAAAATGCAGCACAAACAAAGCACTTAACAGTTGTATTAAGCAGTACTTAAGCAAAAAATATTCTTTTCATCAATAATGCTTTGGGGAGTATGACTGAGATTTTCCCTCAGCAAATGCGTACTGTCCTAGGAGTTGATAACATCCATTCTTTACAGCTTTTTAGAATGCAGTAGTAGTAATATTCTCAAGAATTAGAAATGGATGGAACAATATAGTTAAATCAAATAAAACCCATTGAGTCCAGTAAGTTATGTGGCCTGTAATATCTTTAGAAATAACCCAATATTAAATGTCTCTCATAGAGCCAAAAGGGTCATGAAAATAGTCATGTAAATTAACAACCAGAACTTTCAAAACTATGCTTTGTAGAAGCATTTTCCTATTTTTATTAGAGCTATCGGAAAGCTTTGTTTTACACTTCTGTGCTTATTGAGAAAAATTTAAAAATTGTCTAGAACCGCCTTTGCCAGTACAGTGCTGAAATCACAGCAGCTCCACAATACATATTCCCTTCATGCAAAAGCCAATGTTTCTCAAAAGGTGAGGAGGCAGAGAGCTGGGAGTTTGAATCCAGGAAGGTTCCAACTGACTGATTGAACAACTTCCTTGATATCAACAAAATTCTCTAAAACTGCAGGAGGAACCCTGTTAGAAATCACTAACCAAGAGAGACTCTCAACTTCCTTATTTGTGAACCCCACTATTTTTTTTAGGCCAGAGAGGTTCAGATAAGTTTGTATAAGCGAGATAAATATAAAATAATAAGGTGTGAAGCAAGAAACCAAAGTAGGGACTCTGAGTTTAATAGAACAATCATCCAGTACAGTGATTAGGAAGGGGAAAATCATTGAAACCATCAGTCCAGAGCATAACAGCAGTACAAAAGGTAAACAGGGCAGACGGTTGTTAGGTGACACACAGAATATAAAGCAGCAGAGGTTTTCACAGCATACGTTTACTTTGTCATAATTGGAAGCAGTATTAAACTGCACAGGTGGCAGATAACTGTGGACAGTCTAAAACATTTTGTCAGAGAAAGTGGGAAAGAATAACATTACTTTGGGTAAGACACACCTTTTTCCCGTTGCACAGTACCTAATACAAAAAAACCTGGAGTGCTGTGCTCTGCTGTCTCACAGATCATTAAGATGATTAAAGTCAAAGGGTTTACCGAAGAAATTATTAAAAATTTAAGATCACAATTACAGAAAATGTTTGAAATTGAGTTTGGGGTTGTTTTTCAGAAATACTTTGTACAAGTGTGTGTTCAAAGACTGTAGCATCCCACAAACTACATAGCAAAATCCCTGTTCTGGGAAAGTCAGTGAGCATTTCCCAATGAGTCAGATCAAGACCTTGACTAAATGAGGCCAGCACTACACTGGGAGAATTCTCTGAACAACCAATGCTAATTTAATTGCATTAGAATGGATGCTATTCCACCTGTTTCTGACCTTCACTGGGGTTGTTCCAAATTCATATCACTAAGGCCAATTTTTCCTATCCAAAAGCAAGAATGAAGCAGAGATTCAGAAGTAATACTGGAGCATGCAAAGGTGCTTGATTTGATATCAATTTAACCAAGAAAAGGAGATAATTAGGCTTCACGGGTCACAGAGTAAGAAACAGCAATTTTTATCTTCACTGCTAAGGTAGAGTTGCCAGAAAATCCAAACTACTGCAGCTTTTTCTTTTCCATTTGCAGGGTGCTCCTTGCAGAAGGCCAGGCACAACTGAGATGGACCTGCTGAGTCCAGCTCGTGCAGCTTTCCAGCAGAGCCTCTAAAATGTCACTTGGCTTCAAATACTTTTAGCTTTTCCTCTGAGACATTTCACACTATCTAGTCACAGTTCATCACTGAACTACCCTGGGTACTTATCCTTGGATATCAGTACAATGGCAGTGCTCCATGAGATGTCTTTTTAAGCTTCATGCTAGTATAATCTCTCTTTTGCAAACCAAGTCAATTATTTTTGCCCATGACTGAGAAACAAAATAGGCTTTTGGGCACAATGAAGCAAATAATGATGGATTAATAAACTAAAGATATATGTGCTAATTTAAAATACTTTACAATTTCTCATGACCTTACATTAATTGAATGAATCTCATTCACAGTCTCGTATACCATAATGATTTTTGATATTGCTACTTTAATTAGGTTGAAATAAAATTAAAATATAGTGTCTGTTTTGGAAAAGTAGGAAATACTAAAGTGGACATTTCAAAAGGAAAAAAACACTGCAGGTGCTACAACCCTGAAATTTTGATCCATCACTCATTTTTTTTCTGTAAACTCTCTTTCAACAGGTCTTCCCAGAAGGAAATGTACTATTTTGCCTCTAAAATAGAACAGTGTCTGTCATTTACTGTTAGCTCCATGAATAAAATAAAAGAAGTACAAATAATGTAATTTATAAAAAAATGAATTCTCATAAATATTCAGTAAATATTTAACTTTAAATAGTCTTCATGTTTAAACCTTAAATAGAAGGCTGAACTAATACCAATGTAGTAATGAACCAATCCATAATTCACACACTTAATAGAAAATTCCATGCAGTCAACTTCCGAAACTTAGGTGTCAGATGCACACAGTTCCAAATAACAAAAGTGATAAAAAGAGCCCAAAATTTTCTAAGCTTTATCATAGACAGTGTAAGAGTGTTTAACACCTAAACCTGCTACCTCAATAAACTACCCTAAGAAGAAACTAAGCCAGTTAAATTATCAGTCATAAAGGTAAATACTAGCAGAAGTAGGTTCTTAGATTATCTGTCTGATTTATTTGTGATTTTTTTTTTATTTAGGAAGTTTACACATATCTATAAAAAATATTATTACTTTTAGAAAGCATTTTCTTTCTTTTTAATCAAATATTTTTGTACCTATGGTCAATGAAATCTCCTTGAAAGTATAGAATCAGTAAATAAATTTGTTTGAAGTTTGTCTTTTTGGAAAATTTAGAAGAAAGCTCTAAGGTTTTAAATATGACAAATTTTGTAATACTTATTCTGAGAAATAACACTAGGAATCCAAAGAAGACTATTTTGGAAAATGGGTCATGCTAGATATATTTATATCAGATATCAGAAGGGAAAAAAATATTTCCAAAACACTTGTTTAACCTTTCATATGATCCAAAAACAAACCACAGTACCCTTAAGAGAAAAAAAAAAAAAAAAGAAAGATAATCCTTTGCAGGAAAACATTTACTGAACATGTACTAGTGCTCAGGGTTTTTTTCTGTGTAAATTTAAATAGGTACAGCCCATAGTTTCATTCAAGTTTTGTTTTTTTTGCTTTTTGTTTTTTTTTTTTTTAAAAAGGAGATGTACATTGAAGGGTGAATAATTCTTCTGACCTAGAAAGGGAAAGTCATCTGCAGTTCACTATGAATAAAGAACACTCTGTGAAAGTATTATTCAAATGCAAAACAGAGCAAACCATCTGAATATAACTTAAGCAAAATTATCCTCAATTATAATTGGGGTTTCTTTTTGTTGGTGAGCTGTTTTTGTGGGTTTATTTGTTGGCTGGTTTTTGTAGCCCACTCTCTGGCTGATGCCCTTGTTCTGTGTAGTTACTGTGAGGGACAGAGAGTGACGTAGCTCAAGCAGAAGGCAAAACATCTTCTCCAAACAGCAGGTTTGCTTTTTGTTTATTACAACTCCAGGATTCCTATGACCCTCAAGATCATAAAGCAGTTGAAATAAGAAAATTGTCAGTAGCTATGTAACCCATAGCAGAGGTAGCAGAACTACGCACATTTAGTGGCACTCAGTTGCTGTATATTATCAAAGGCAAGTGTTTCATTTTCTCTGCTCTGCTGCAACTTTTGATTGCTCTATCAGGTATTTATTTTTCTTTTTTTTTCTGCTTTGTTCTTTGAGGGGTTCTAGAGAGAAGGGTGGGACTCAGAATGGGAGGAGAACAGATGCTTTCAGCTTCCACTGCTCTGAGCAACTTCTGAGCATTCAGTGGACTGGTTGTTCAAGCAGAATGAATAGAACTCGATTTAAAGTCCCATATCCTGTGTGGAAATTGGAAAAATGCTGATTCCTTCTCCCTATACATCTTGCAAGTTGGTTGATTCGTTCTTCAATATTTTCCTTTTAAAAAGTCCTAAAAATTCCTATCTACAGATTTGAACATAGCAAGAAATGAAATCCTGCCAGTCAATGTAGGTGGTTCAGTAAAGTAGCTTAACAAACTGACCAACAGAGTTAAATTACACCCATAATGAAATGACATTTAACTGAACTCCTATGGATCTATCTTTGGACATGTATAGATGGAAAGACCTCCCTTCTCCCTCTTCCCCCAAAAAATCCAAACCAACAAACATCTCCACACTACCACATCATTATACAGATTTATGCTGTACAAATCATTGACTGATAAACAGTTTTGTAAACCAATGTAGAATTAATTTCTTGCAGAAATTCTGAACTATAAAAATAAAAACATGTAAAGGGATTTTAAAGTCATTGTCTCGAAAAATATTCATCTGATTGAATTAATAAAATTCTTACATGCAATATTAGACTATAAACAGGAAAGTAATGCATTTATGGCAAAGATCAGAATACATATTTCATCTAAGAAATTGGTGAAATTCTTACAATTCAGAACAGTAAAATTCTTAGTTCTATGGAGTGTGTCTGACAGTAAGATTTTAAAAAGATCTAAGGGTTTGACCTTTTTTTAATAAGTAGACTATTTCAAATGAGCACATCTGGTTTATGTTCCTAAACCTCTAGCCTTTAAAAGTTCTGTTCCCAATTCACACAAAATACCATTCAGGATTGCTTGACATGGTGACCTTCCCTGTAGGTGGCTGGCTGAATAAACCGATTAAATAGATTCAGGAATTCAGCATATATACAGCAAGTTAACACTTGTATCCTGGAACATTAGTAAATATCCTTACTGCTTCTCTATGCTTTCTGCTAGAGATATGGAATTGAACTGGGAATTTTAAAAATCCACTTTATATAAACAAAGAAAACATTTCTTAATTTTCATGTCAAAGGAGCTTTCATTATATTGTCACATTTTCTTAGATATAAAGCAACACAAATCAGAAAAAATCAAGTAATTACAACATTAAATGTTATTATGGTTTCACACAGATTGAGGCACTGAAGGGTGGGCAGGATAGGTACAAAAATTCAAGTGGTCAGTAAATATTTAACAAACTCTTTTGTTAGTTAAAAATTAAATAGTGTATGGACTGGGAAGGTTTCATATTTTTTCCCCCATAACATTAATAACAGGTTCATTGTTATTTGTGTAGAGTGTAATTCTTTTTGACTTTGCCTTCCATTTGCCTTGAGGACAAGCCAGTTTAAAACTGTTCAACACACTGCACCATGCATAACAGGTAATCTGTCTAATTAAGGCCTGCAAGGATGTTCAAAGTAAAATATTGAAGAGCTTCCATAACCTCGCTTTCACCCTCCCTGTGTACCACAGCTTCTGAGACTCAGAGATACCCTAGCCATCAACTCAAGTGTTTACACTCTAAACTCAAATTCTTCTTTGCCAGAATGGTTCATTTCACATTTTACAAGTCTGTTTTCTCATTTACAGGCAGAAACCAATTTATCAAATTTTTATATTACATTTCTCAGCTTGTTTCAATATTGGATGATATAATATATGCCTGGAAATTCAAAATGCAAAGGCATACTGTGACTTTATCCAGGGACCTAATAAGATTTATATCCACCTTTTTTTTTGTGTGTGTGTTCATTTGATGCATTCCAATGAATTATTAATTATGACCAACAATAAAATATTATTTTGCTCTGATGCACAGCAAAAGGAAAGATACCCAGGAGAAAGCCATCTGACAGCTCAAAGTAGACATGGCCAAAGGATGCTCACAAGTTTCTCATCAAGTATTGCATGACATGCATCTGCCCATCAAATGAACCAGACTGACTGAGCCTTTCTGAACATACAGATGTAATCTTTGGGGAGGTAAAGTCAAGATTTATTACATATTGGGAGGCATTGATTTGATTTTTTTTTTTTTTTTTTTTATAAACAGCCAAAGCTATGATAGTGAACATCAAAAGATTTCATTCTATTTTCCAAACCTATTTTTAAAAGCTGACATATGGGATGGAAATATATGGAAGGCTTCGTGTTCTGAAGCTGACAGAAGTCAGATTCAAAGCTGCATGTAATAACTTTTTACTTAGGAGATTTAAATCATGCTAAAATGTAGCATTATATAACTGCTATAAATATGTTATTATCTGCTGAGGAATTTGTTTTCATTTTGCTTTTATTACATTTTCCTAACTGATCTTTGCTCTGACACAAGCTTTCAGAATATTCTTGGTACATATGCCACACCTTATTGTCATTTAAGCTACACATATTGGTTTTTAACATAATGAAAAAATGCAGTTCTTTATATATTTCAGCAACATACTATTAGCATTCTTTCTGCATTACTTACTAATGAATGTCATATAGTAAAAAACCTTCACAACTGCCTTTACTTTCAAGGTCATTATAAGAAGTGTTTTTGAAACTGCAATGAACAAATGTGAAAAGCAAATGAAGTTTCTCTCCCTTACAGCTATCTAGAGAGTCAAAGAACATATAAAATATTCAGAGAAAATGTCAAGTTAAAACACTTTGGGTCTGAAAGCAATAAAGTAGGACTAAAATTATTTCTGATTTCATTTTAAATAGAGTATTTAGATTTGTTTTGGTGTTTGTCAGGCTATAAACAAGAAACTTACACAAGATAACACTGTGCCCCACACATTAAGCTGCACTTTCTACATGACTATTTTTTCTTTGTAGACTCTTCAATTTAACTTTAAGCCTATCAGAAATATGTTCAATGTGCTAAATAGAACTAATTGAAGAATATAGCATGCATTTCACAAATTCCTGAAAAATCACTTTTTATCATACAAGGAAGGAAATGTTTCATGCTTATAAAGGATTACTAAGAATGATAAGAAATCTACTTTGAAAAAAATCATACTGAAAGCTGGCTTAATACTTATTTGAAGGAAAAGTGAGTGCTAATGGATTTTGACAGGCTGATCCTGCCTATAATGGCATCAAGTATACCAAATTCTTTTTCACACCACACTGTCCCCAAGGGATCATCAACCTATAGATTAAAAACCATGACCTTTGACCTTTCTATAGTTAACTATCTGTCAGTTGATTGTTAGCAAGGCTACCAGCAAGCATAGCTTCTCTGTTTATATTAATTACAAATACCAGCTTTAGGTAAGACCAATTCACAACATACATCCTCTCAGTTTTGAAGCTTCCTTTGTAATTTCTTTTTCAGCTGCTACTGTCTATCAAAAAATAAGGATCGGATCTGAGCTGCTATCTGCTCTTTCCCCTGTTATGTCTTTCCACTTTCTTCGTTAACGATTAACTTTTTAACAAAGCTGAGTTTCACAACAATTTTTCCTGCTAAACCTTGTGCAGTTAACAGGGATTCCTTATGAAAAACAATTCTATTTAATTTTTTTATTTTATTTTATTTTAAGGAATCATTGCCAAGTTGATAGTCTCAAGTGGTAGCTAGAGGTGAGCTAAGTGTTCATCTATATCCTCCTTGTTCTTTGAAAAGCTTGAATTAGAAAATTAATCAGGAGCAGCTCAGCTATATCTCATGCTTACACATTTTATAGGCACTTACAGATTTAACATAAAATATTTCTTCTGAAGAACAGGGAGTAAAATCTTGCCATGTAACCTGAGCACCTCACAGTTGTCTGCTACCTTTAAAACTCAAGCCCAGGTGGCATTGCAGGGTACTGACACCCTTTTGGGCCAGGGACTTGTTATGGGCTTCCTGTGTGGCAGGAGAGCAAACCTCTGCATGGGTGTCATTTACCCCTTCTGCTCAGAGCCCAAACCCGCAGCAGCTCAGGAGCCCTGTGCTCACAGATGCTTTGTGGTGCCCCTCTGCAGCCTCAAGGAGGGAGGGGAGCTGCTGGCTCCTTCACCAGTGAGTGCAAAATGTTAGTTGGTGAAGTTACAGGAAAAGGCAGACCTATGCCTCTGCTCTGTCCTTCATGGAAGTGATGGGAAAGGAATAATTATAGCAGCAAGAAGTGGGATGTTGCACAGGTGAAGTTTCTCAGTGTCTCTCACATGCCTGTGCTGAGTCAGGCACAATCTGTTTGATTCTTGGTGAGATTAGATAGATTTTGCATTTCATTGAGACTTGAAAAAAAGAAGACTAATTTATACCAGGCACAGTCAATATATGCTGAATCTGCCCCGTAGTAAAAGAGTAAGCTCAAAAAGAAATAAAACCTTTATCCCTATTATCTTCTCAGAAGTCATAATCAAGTTTCCATATCCTAAATTTCAATATGTTACGAGTTTCCTATGTTTTCTCTTCCTTTCCAGGGAGAAAATGCTCAGAAGAAATGACCTTCTATTATGGTGAATTGAGATCTAGTGACTAATGGCTAATTGTTATTGCAATTCTTGACCTGATCTGTAGTACTGGAAACCAAATCTCGGTCTCCAGAGTGTAACCAGATATACCAGACAGCCCCAGAGTTTATATAGCCAGTGTATTAACAACTGAGAAACTTCAAAATTGTTGCCTTAATGAACAACCTCAGATCTAATAAATTCCAGTGCTAAAACTAGGTGAACACTCAATTGTTTTCATTTGAACTGACAGAATTGAAAATAAGACATTTCTCTTCTATTAGTTTATTCAGGGTGAAGAATAGCATTAGAAAATTAGAGGAAACCTTCTCATTGGTTATTTTTTCAACAGTTTCAAGCTGTTAACAGTTACACTGTCCCCAGGTATGGGGTGGTGCATGTTATGGCTAAATGATTAGTTTAGAGGCTCTTGACATACAGACTTTTTCTGTTCCCCAGTATCAGCTGTGAAAATGTATTTCCAAGCAATTAAACCTCATCTCCTGCTGGCTTGGGAGCCAGGAACCTTCAAATTTCAATTCAAATTCTTCAACACCTACTACTGCTGAAAAAAAATATAACTCTGTTAGTTAGAGTCACAAAGAAATCTATTGATACATGTTTGAGTGTCTTTTAAAGAGGAAAATGAAAGCCTTGGGAAGAAAAGTTGCTAACATTGTAAGTAAAGCAGATAACAAAACATGTTCACTTTAATTTGTGCAGTTTTGGACCTTGCAGCACATGTACACATCAGCATTTGCAACCAAAAGAAAGGGGTTGCAGCACTAAATGGTAGGAAGGAAGAACTAATCTCTGACTCTCCCCTCCTTACCTCCAGTCTTAAAGAAGACTCTCTGACTATGTCATTTTTAAAGGAAGTACCACTGTATGCAAATTTTAGTTAGTAGCTCAGATGCAAAATGCAGAATTAACCACAAGGTTATGGTGTGGCACAGGTCACCTAATAGTGACCTTCATGACGGCTTGGCTTGTCTGCAGAGAGGAGAATGTCAGCTCAAAGGGAGGAGGACTCAAAGCATCACTTTCACCAAAGATTGCCATCTCCTCTATGCAGATGCTGGAGAACTGAGTACTGAAGTTCAAGTTAATTTCTAACTATCTTTAAGCATATTCATGGCCCATTGTGAAGGCCAGATTGTAGGAACACAAACAAGAATAAAGATATACCAACAATATCTTCCATATTTCTCTGCTACTGGATCTATTGGATGATGCTTTGCAAGGTGTTTTAATTCTGGAATGTGTTTCTTCTGTATTCCAGTGCCTTTTATACTGGAGATACAAACAAATGGAAGAAAGATGAAAAACCCCCTTGATTATGTTGGCTCTACATAGAATGGAAAAAATGGCAAGAGCTTTCCATCAGATGTTGTCACAGCAAGGACCAAGTGTTTGCTTTGGGCAGATGCAGCTGCTGCCTCCAATTTTCTCTTTATTGTTGCTTGTAACATGTAATTATGGTTTTCAGCTTGCATAAAGCATAATCAATCATGTTGACCAATATTTAGCCCAAGTGTGATATAATTCAGGGCAGTTTGGTGTGGAGAGGTTTAATAATTTATATTGTAAGGTACAAGCTACTCAAATAAATGAAATACAATAAAAAAGAGGCAATGTAGTTCACATGTGTTTTGTAAGAACTCCGTTCAAGCCAGATGAGAGATGAGTATTGAATTCTAGGGTGGACGTTTTGGTAAGAATGAAGGTCCTTGTTTTGTCTCTTTCATTGAGAAGGGAGGAGGCAACTTTGTGATTCTACCCCAATATTAGCAAAATTTACTGGATATTCATTGCTTCCCAGCATTTGTTTTTTGGCTCTGATGGAAGTACCAAAACCCACTAACTACACAATTAGCTAATATTGCAGTGCTTCATTGATGCAATGAGGGAACAATGAAAAGTAATGTTGGTTTAAGAAGTGGCCTTAGTGGTTGAGGCACAAAAGCACCCACCCAGCTGGGGGGTCACTGCATTTCTGCTGGATCCTTGGGCTCGGCGTCAGGAAGAGGGATGCCTGGATGTCTTCTCCTCAGCAACAGTCATCTTACTTTCTAGATTCATCAGCAATACTTAGCAATATGAAGTAAAAGCATTTTAATTAACATTTCTGCTCTCATTAAAATCACCGAAATCTTGGACTTCCTACATGGAACTGATATCAGGCTTTAATTGCAATTAACATGTTAGTACCCCCCTATGTGTTCTTAAACTGCAATAATTTCCATACTTCTATCATACTAATAAGCTGGTCAATGATTTCCTGCAACATAATCGAATTGAATATTTGTAGTTAAAGTTTTATATAGTTTCTAAAGGGTGTAACTTGAAAGCATGTTCATTTCATACTAGTGGAAGAATGATATTTTACTCCTTCAGACTCTATTTTAATCCTTTATCTGATTTTCACAGATGTCAAAAGTAAGTAATAATTAGAATTGGATGAATACAGCAAACATATTTATATGAATATTCTTTTGATTTTAAATGAATTAATTTACAGTATGTACACAGTGCTTTTGTGATTACTTTCACAAATATTATAGTTAATAAATTTGTGGGAAAGAACATACAGAAAATGAAGTGCTTAAATATGCCTACTGTACAAATATTTTTTCATTTAAAGTGTAAGTATTTGGCTCTAAAGTTTCATAGATAATGTTATCTAACCAGGGAATAGGAATATACTTTGACCTTCATGACAAATCTCATTGTGGTAGATGCATGCTGGCTGTTCCAAACCAACCTTTTCTGATTTTTTTCCTAGAAGATGGGAGTAGAGTTTCTCCATTATTTTTCAAGATACAAACATGCAAGGAAGATAGACAAAACAGAAATATTTTGTGTGAGGAAAAAAAAAAAAATAGAGTTCTGAAAACAGATTACTCTCTTCCATAACTTTCTAAATTTTTTCTTCTTCTACAGTGGCTTACAGGCACTAAACTCCTCAGGATATCCTACGGGTCTTCAGGAGAAGAAATTTCCTGCCCAGTGTTTCCTGACTGTCATTCACACACTTTCCAGAAGTTTCTCCCATTTAAAGAAACTGGGCAGCTCTCAGGTGAGGTAGAGTTTCTGCCTCCAGCAAGATATCTGGAGGGCAACCACCAGGATGATGACCTTTCTCATCAGTGCTTAATTTTTTATTTTTTTTTTTTTAATAAGACTGATGACATGCAGTAATCAGGCAGCAAAGTGAAAGCAAATGATTTAGATGGCTCTACCATCCGTCATCATAACACATCAACAGGAGTTCAATTCTTCTGGCAAGCAAATTGAGTGTTTCCTTCAGGTATGTTCCTTTACCCTATTTGGAAGGGAAGGGCTTCTCACTTCTTGGTGGCCTATCTTTCACAGCCTTTGTGCTTTTTTTGTTTAATTGCATGTTGTTTTGACAACTCTTTAGACAGCCTCTGCTGCCAGTGTTTATAATGTCTTATGCTTTTTATGAATCCTATGGCCCTGAGGAAACCAGCCTGATGTCTCTTACATTCCTTGGGATTTTTCTTTATTTAATTTTGTTCCAGACATCTTTTTT
>VZTJ01000827.1:1138869-1177291 GCA_013397795.1 Orthonyx spaldingii
TTTATATTTTTCGCAGAATTTTTTTTTTTTTTTTTTTTTTTTTTTTTTTTTTTCTTTTCGTTTTCCTGTTTTCTTTCCTATTTTTCTCTTTACAGGCTCTTTAAAAATGATTTTTTTTCCTCTGGCAAAACTAAATATTTTCTGCAGAGAGATGTTTACATAGATTTTGTGTTTAAAGACGGGAGTTTTGATGTCATACAGAAAAACTACAGAGAAGTGGTAAATATAGATAATTTAGCTTTGTAGACAAGGTATTTCTCTAGGTTGAATATTACAAAACCATCCCCAGCTTTCACTTTTCTGGCTTGCAGGTGACTCTTGTTTTGCTAATGATGCTGCCAAAATGCATAAAGTATCAAACATTTTTAACATCTATTCCAAACTCTATAGTTGGAATGATTGATGATATACAATCCAGGGGCCAGAATTTTCTAAAATTGACTATCTCATGCATCTCTCAGACAGTCATAGTGACAATTTATCAACACAAAATAGGAAAGTTTCAACAGGGAAATAATGCATTCAGGTTTCATTAAAGAAAGCCAAATATTGTCTTAAAGTTTATCTTTTGACTATAATCGGATGTATTCTTTCATCTGGATGAAAAAGAAACAAGGAAGGAAAGGGATAGGGAATAAGAAACAGTCACAGAGACAATCCTGAGAAATAATTATTTTCATTATGTTTAATTACAACTGCAGAAACACATTTAACAATGAAAATTTTTAAATATAGGATGAGATGAGACACCTTAACCTAATGTTGAAGAAGACTGGCAGTCTGGAAATATGTTCTTACTGAGAGAGAATGAAATTGGGTCAAATCTCTAACCAGTTAGGTCCATGACTTTCATTCAAGCTGCTCTGTAGAAAAAAAATCACAGCTAATTTTTGTGAGTAGTGTTAATGCCTACATCTTGCATCTATATCACGGTGTATGCAGTGATCCATGAACTAAGAGGCAGTACAGAAGTAGATGTTCAGACTTACATTGTCAGCAGGAGTTGAAATAGTTACTGTGCCTAGGAGTTGCCTATGCACTCATTTATGGTTCACTCAAAACCTAACTCAAGTGCAGCCTATTGCAGCTTTCCAACTCGATGAAAATGAAGGATGCACTTGGAATGAGCAGCTTGAATTCCTGATCTACATTCTCTCCTCCCTCCCGTGATGTAGTCTGCATAAACTAAAATGTGAATTTCCATGGTAAGTCCTCAGTATGATTTCAGTTATGAGGGAGGAGGACAAGTAGTTTAACAATTATTTCAAAGCTGCATTATAGTGAATTACAACAACGTAAGTTTGTGGTTTGTGACCCATACAGAATTCTTCCTATTCTTTGAAAAGTCATGTGAAAGAAAAGGTTTTCATCAGCAGATATTGCTCACACTGAGCAGTGCATTTCTCTTTGACTTGCCAGAGGATACAGCACTAAGGGTGTCTTCATGTGAAGTAACTTATTATAACTCAAAAATAGAACAAGCAACCTTAACTTCAGCTATACTCTGTGCATTTGTGAGCTACTGCTGGTTATCAAGTGTGCTATAAATTCACATTTCCCCTAACCAGCTGCACTCTATTGCATACAGACAAACCTTGGGATGTTACCATGTATGATGTAAGGACCTGGCAAATCTTCATGACTTCTTTAAGGCTTTTTTACCTTTTTATCATGTAACATTTAACAATAATTGCTTAATCATCCTAACCCAATATTTATTGCAGGAATATTAATTCTCATATACTCATTTGATGTTAATATGGCTGCATTAGAACTTTATTAGAATTTCCACTGAAATTCAGAATTAATTACCTGGTCCATTACTTTGAAGCCACTACCCTCTTATATATAACCCGTTCTTACATCTTTTGTCTGAACAAAACTTAATGAACTTCCACAGAGTAAGTAAGTCACATTGATATTGGCCCCAGTTAGGCTGAAATTGCCATAAGATCACCCAATGAGTGGTGAAAATGTGACTTCTAAGGCAAATATAGATTATCTCAGCTTCTAAAGTCAGCTCCCCAAAGACTGTGCTACCTTTCAGATGCTGCAGTCATTTGTAACTATGCTCAAGAGGAAGGAGAGAAGCATAGACAAAGTGAAGTCATTTATCTAATAGAGGAGGGATTATTATTTGAGGTGGTGTCCTTTTTTCACGTAAAAAAAAAATCTTGATTGCTCTTTAATTCAACTACAGCCAAAAGAGGCAAAGTTATTAAATAAAAGGTTACCAATCAGTCCTTCAAATCCCCATGGAAAAACCAAAAAACATCTAGAGACCACAGCAAGTGATCTACTTATTCAAACACTGTCTGCTGACCTTCTTAACAGACTAGAAACTTGCAGATATTGATTAGTGCTTTAAGAAAAGTGCCTTAAAAATCCTTTTGTATTTTAGAACATTTGTTGTCTTGAGCTGCATTTAAAATATTATGAATGGACAGTGGTTAGTTTTGGAATATGCTTTTTATTGCATTATTCTGAGAGAGCTTTTCAGCTTCTTAATAAAGTTATTTAATCTGTGTTTAGAGTGCCAGAATCTGTCCATTATTTAATAAAATAAGCAAGGGTTATAAGTGATTTACTTAATCATATTATCAGAAACAGAACCATATCATAGATCTGTATAAGGTGTGAACTGATACATTATTTGGGGATCCCTGTATAATGGAGTGTGAATTCTTTTTCCTGCAGTGAACATTTGCATGCAGTAGCTCATTCTCTGAGTCAGTACACTGAATGAAGGAAATCTCTTCTTTCATAAATAAGGACCTACAATATGGTCCCTATTTTACTGGACACTGAAAAATGTATTTTAAATATAGCTAAAAGGGCTGGATTAAAAGAAAATTGTAGGCAAATTAAAGGTTATTATAAAGTATATTCTGGAACACCTGACAAGCATTTTTATGTTCTGCAAAGAATGTAGACCATTTTTGCAATTTCTAACAAGACAATTTGAGTTTGTTGATGTAAATAAGTCTTCAAAGTAAGAGAAAGATCTCATCTTGGAGCTGTTTCAGAGAAGAAAATTTTCAGCTTTAAAACAAATCAATAGGGTTCTCAATAAAAGAGACTAAAAAATCATCTGGAAATTGAGGAATAGAATAAAATTTAGCAAAACCCAGGCAAAACCAAGATTCTCTATATCTGGGGTTTAAATACATTTAAAGCATGATTCTTTTTTTCATAAACTAAAGTACTTAGTCAAAATCTAGTTTTCATTACAAAAAGTCTGAATTGAAATTTCCTTAGCAGACTTAAAATTTGTACCTGTGTATCTGTACAGTGCAAATTTAGACATTAAGCTTTGAAGAGCAGGAGGAAGATTTTTGTTTTGCCACAAATCACAATGGGCTTTCACACAACTAAGAGTACATCTCTTTCTTGAAAATCATCTTTGTGGATACTGAAAAACTTGCCTCATAAACAACAAAAATACTCTGTGTTTGCTCATTCTGGTATAATATAGATGTAATTTTATCAATAATTAATCAAAACCTTACAGGAAAGCAGCTGTTTGTTACCAAGATGATTGCTGAGATAGTTTGTAAATAAAGAATGTGAGTCAATTGATTCTCTGTAAGATAATTTAGACATCCAGATAAGATTTCTTTAAAAAGCCTGAATTAATCAAAGATCTACCATAGCAGTAAAAGCATCATGGCATATTACTGTACTTCTCCCACAATTTGATGAGTATGGCTCACAATTTTCAAAGAATTTTAGAACCTTTGAATTAGTGAGTTCCTTAGAGTATGTGAAGTCTGTTAGGGCTATTTATGTATCTCCCTGACCAGAGATGGTGGAGGATTCTTAAACTCTGATGATGAACCCTACTCAGGCAGGTGCATTCAAAGGAGAGGATGTTCACAGGATATTGAAAAGTGCAATATTCCTAAATAGAAGAGCAAAACAAACACACAAACAAAAATTATTTGTGAATGTCAGAAGCTGAGAATTCTAAGATCCTAAGAAATATGGTCAAAAGTGGAACCAAAATCTTTCAGAGCAACTGACAGAGGCAATGGAAGACATCGAGTGGGGCAGTGCTTTTACATTAACAGAGAGACCCTCCTAGGTCATGAGAGTGGCTGGAGGAAGTTTGGATCTGGTGCCAGGAGGGAGTGAAGGTCACACCCTTGAAGAAGACAAGCAGGCAATTTCTAGAACACTTTTGTCAAGAATATCTAAAAATGCCAAGAAAACACAGACCAATATTTAGGCAGGATATTTAAATTGCAAAAAAATTCTCTTATGAAGTGTTTGGGGGCAACATGTTACAGGTTGTAACAAGCTGGTCTGGGCAAATTTCTAGTGAAAGTGGAGATTGCAGGTCTGAGGAAGAGACTATCAGTGCTTCACTGAGTAATAAAAAAGTAGGTATAGCTCACTGGGTGACTCAGTTTCCCTGTCATAAGAGAGGTTCTAATAATTTCAACCATCTTAATGAAATACTTTGAAATATATGAACAAAGATAGCTATCAAAGAGCTAGCTGTCATTAAGAATGATGACCTCAGCTAAAAATAATTTTTGGTTTAATAATTTATTCCAAACTTATTGAAATAAATGTTTTGTATTTCATCAATAGACAAAACATGTCATACTGTGTTCATAAATCAAGTACTGTGTTTAGGTTTTCTAAAAGCTCTAGTTAAGTGAGGACAGAGTTTGTGTGCTCTACAGATGTATGTGATCATAATATTTACTGGTGATATAAGCTTGGCTTTGATTCTCTGCATTAACTTTATCAATGCAAGATAACAAATGACTGAATGTAACTGAAAGCTCGGCTAGGAAGGCAGTGCTGGGTGTGTGCCTTCTGATTGACCTCATAAACAACCAGCATTTCTCCCTGGTCGAAGCATGCTCTGAGGCTGCTAATCATCACAAAAGAATTACTATATTTTCATTCCCAACTCAGACAATCCATAAATTAAGGCTGAACTGATTCTTATACCATCAATGGATATAAAAGCAGTTTAAAGAATGTATGTTCATTACCTGAGTGCCACATCGTCTTGTGTGGCAATTTAGTCCACCCACCAGTGGGAATGTCCTCGTTAGTTAATATAGATTAGATCTCCTATTTTCTGAGGAAAGATATAAAACTCTTTTCTCTTCCTTTTTAGTAGTCCCAGAGGCATCTGTGCAGGAGATACTCATCAGCACAGGCAGAGCTGGGGCAGTGCTGACAGATAGCTGGGAGCAGAGAGGAGCTTTGGAAGCAGCACAGAGCCCGGAGCTCCTGAGACCAGAGGGGTCAGATATGTGGCAGCTGGAGAGTGAATTTACCGTGGTCTGGGTGACCACAATCTCCCCTCTGTGCCAGCAAAAGAGTGATGTGGGATAAAGTCCATCAAGAAAACCACTTGGATTTCCCTCTGCTCTTGAGGCTTTTTTAGCCTGTGCTGAAGGTCTGTGAGCATCAGGCAGGCTCCCCAGTCTGTTCACATGCGTTGTATGGCTTGTTCTTTATGAAAGTTATACAGGCAGAGAGCAGCTATCCTTGAGATCTCTCAGATTTTAAATAGACTCATTCCTTTCAATAATCAATTAGGATAAATTTTATCAAGACATAGCAGGAAGGAGTTAAGCAAATTAGAAGTATTCCCAAGATTTTACTTCTGTTCAACTATAATTAAAATCAAACAAGAGTGCAACAATAGTTTGGGAATATCATACAATGTAGCTCTAAACAAATCCCAGGAGGAAGTTATAAATGCTTCCAGCAAACAAAATAAAAAGAAACATTAGTCAGTTGCAAGCCTCATTTCCTCAACGATGGGAAGTAACAATGCCATAAATCATGAGTTACCTGAAGTCATAGGAACTTTTGTGCCATGGGCCTTTTGATAATCTTTACATTTACCATCATGGGAATATTTGTTGAATAAATATTTACTAGACCAAACACACCATTTCAGTACAACAGACATTTTTTGTAAACAGCACTGAAAAATGACTTACACATGTTAGGGACTCTCAGCTATCACTTATTATCAGACTTACTGAATAATTCTTTAATAAAGGACGTGTGAGGACACATACCTCCTAATAAGACAAGAAGGTCATTACAATAACTTAAAATTCAATTCAATGCTTTGAATTGGAAAGGCGCCTCATGTTTATATAACGTGTTGTGTTCTGTTCTGAAGCTGACAAAAACTCTGAAGGAGGACACTGAACATGAGTCTCAGGCAGGCCAGGATTCACCTTGCACAGCACTGGAGTGCTTTGGTCAGAAAACATGACAAGGACAGGACAGAAGTTATGCATTTACTTTGTAAGCCTTGGGATCAAGTTATTTTGTTCTGACACTAATATACTTAATACTATTTCAGTCTAAGCATAAATATCCACAATTGTTTGTGCCTTCTTAAATCTCACAGCACTTGCCCAATGTGGGTGAGCTTTTTGAAGTTCTATTTTGAAGGAAAACCAGCTACAACAGCAGTGTCAGATTTATGTGAATGAGGAGTTCTGGACTGGAGTCATGGTAATAATTATAAGCAATTTTTATAGATTTCTTTTATGCCAAATAATTCACTTTATGTTTTATGCCCACTTGCCAATACAAACAGAAGCAGAGCAATTCCTAGGGTGAAAAAACTGCTATTCTATGGAAAACAGCTTTCATTGCTATGTGAAAAACTGAAAGGTAAACACTAGAATGAGAAAATATTTGGCTCTCTGCAAGGATGGTGCTTAAAATGTGATTATCCATTACTTCTGAAGGTAATGAGAATTTCTCTGAGTTTGACTTCAGGGTTGGTATATTAACTCTGAGTCTGGGGAAGCAGAAGAGGCAGGTGACGTGGGTTCAGGGGGTCCCCTCCATCGTAGCCCACATCCCCATGCAGCAGGAGCCTGATCCCAGCACATGGGGAGAACCTGCTGGGGGTAAAACTGTGGCCTCAACATGTCTGAGGTGCTCAGGGACACTGGTCTGAGGACCAGTCCTTCCACTTAGGGCCAGCTCTGCTCACTTGCCCATGGATTATTGGACCTACATCTTAGTCTTTTTTAACCCATTATAAAAATCAAGAGATATTAATCAGAAGGTGTATGCTATACGACACTGATAAATAAAATTTTCACAGATACTGCTAATGAATAAATAAAATTAATTAGTAGGTTAAAATCAGCTCAGATAAATCCACAGTCAGAATGCCTTTGGGGAGGTGATTGGTTTTATTCCTGCATTTTCCACCTAGAGCTGTGTGACTCATAGACCTGAAAGAAGTAGGAGTGAAAAATGTGGTCTTTTTCATTCGGAGGATATTGCAGAGTATGTTTTGGGGCATTCCTCTAGTATTTCTAAATTCCAATCTTTAACATGTAATTATTTAGCATGACCTATAGATGGAGAATTCTATGATATTTTAATTTTCTGTTGGATCCAAAATTGTGTCTTTTGAGAAGGTGTAAGAGACTGAAATGTTGAAGGCTCATGACTCAAACAATTGGCCATTTGAGAAAACAGCAGGTGCTTGCTGCGGCCAGGTTTGTATCCCAAAACCAAAGGAGAGGAGCAGAGGTTTTGGGTGTGTTGTGGCAAAACCTCTGATCTGCATAAGAACATAACAGGTGCAGAGGGATGAGCACCCAGCACCTGAGAATGGCCACGACAAACCAACCTTTGTGTAGCAACAAGCTGGGGTTTGAGCCAGATAAGGAGAGAGGCCATTAAGAAGCAGATCCTGTGAGGTGGGGTGATGTTTTTTATCATGCCAGTTTCCTACCTTATATACCTGACTCAGGTGTAAAACTGCTCCCCCAGAGGAGGTACCAGAGTATTCACACATTGGCCTGAACGTATTCATCCCTTCTGATGGGGCATAACTGGCTCAGCCAGGCTGGTGTAAGAGGCTGTTTTCATGTCTTAGAAAGGGTTCTAAATCATCAAAAAACCCCAGAGGACCTCCAGACACATCTCTGGAGCCTTGCACCAGAGAATTGCACATAATCCACCGTGTCACATCAGACAGTGTAAAACTCTCCCCACATGGGAGGTACCCAGCTGTTCCATCTTGAACTGAACATTTAATAACCCATTGAACTTTGTGTTTAATGGGTTTCCCCCACCCATGATGGATCAAGATTGCATCAAGATTGCATCACTTCAGTCAATAGACAACTAAATTGCAACAATCAAGTCTTGTCACTGGATTCAGGGGTGGTGATATCCCACTTCTCCACTATCTACTCTGTTCCTCATATGGTTCCTTAAGTGTTATCCTTATGCTGTTATATTGTTATATTTCTATAGATAATAACCAAAATGGCTGCATACCTCCTTTCTGTTGCAACCAAATTGTTCCAAAATTAACCTGCCATATATATATATATATATATATATATATAAACACTGTTCATTCAGTGTTTCACTCTAATCTGCCTCAAGGGATCTATGGGTGTTCTTAATAAGAACCTCAGTTACCCCACCTTCAGGGTGGGTTGTAACAGAAGGATAATTGTTATAGGTGACAAAGTAAGCAAATGTCATGAGAAGAGTCATAATTAGCAAGTAAATATTTCTTATACATTGAAACTGTACAAGCTAAACTGCAGAACTCTCTGAACTGTAACTAAGTCAGAGATTTGCAAAATTTCAGTGAAATAAAGCAAGTGATTTTTTAATTTTTCTGGGTAACAATGAGGAGCGTGTAGTTTTTTTAATAAATGGGTCTTTTATGAAGGATGAAGAGACACTGCAATAGCAAACAGAAAAAAAGTAAAGTATTAATGAACATGAAAAAAAACCACTTCATAATGCCAGGGTTCAGGATTTGACAGAAAGTGGATAAAATCTATCAGAGATTAAAACAGACACAGAGTTGAAATACCAGATTGCCTGTGGCAAACTCTGGAAGCAGGCTTGTTCACATGGAATGGGAATATAACATGAAGGTGTGACAGGCCATGTTTTATTGGTCCATTAATACATGCCTCAGGTATGTTTTCAGGCAGGAGGCCACAGGCTATTAATTGATATACTTTGCCATGTTTAAGCCCTGAAACACCAAAAGCTATTCTGTGATCAATCAGAGAAAATCAATCGCAAAAATTCCATTTTAGGAAGACGTGACATATTCTGAAATATAAAATAAATAACAAGAAACAGAGAGAGATGATCATCTGCTTTCTTTGCTTGAGGAGTTATTAAGGACTCCCATAAGGTTGGAGTTCCTCAAACAAAATAAGCCATGCAGGAAATAAAATATAATAAAGATATATAAATCAAACTTTTCTTGACCTACATTTTATTTAGTTCAGGTAACCAGTAAAGATCCTGGCTGGGATTAAGTAATTTCATTATATTTTTTATTTCTCTTCAAAATGTTACAAATGTTACCTGTGTATCGATGTCTAAAATGCAAAATTACAAAGCTACAATATTCACACTATTCTGGGGTTTAGTACCTGTGGTGGGAACAGTGTCTTGTAATTTATGGAAGCAGTTCATCACAAAAGTTCATACAAAACTCAGGGTTTTGTATGATGAGTGAAAATTGAATGTCTATTATCCCCTGGCAAGATAACATTTAAAATTTCAAAGAATAAATTTAGTATGCTCATGGTTATCACAAAACAATAGATTATGTACAACTCAAACAGGCAAAACCTCAACAACTCTGTATTAGTGAGATGCATCACAAAGGCATTAAACAAGACAGCTTTATGGGTTTGAGACAAACTTTTCTTCCATGTTATGTGGGAAAATCAGCTGCAGTTTTCAAAAAAAGTAACAACCTTTCATGCCCAGCAATCCCACTTGGCAGAGTCAAGGTTGGCTAAGGAAGTCTTTGCCAAAGTAGCTGCTGGTTGAACCCCCACATCAATGAATGAATGACTTGGTAGCAGATCTTCTTTTTCTTGTTTTATTCTTCTGTTGAAAATTTTCATCTTAGAAGATTTAATTTTGCATATTTTTCCTTCATTATAGTTCAGAGGTTTTGTTTTCCTTCCACATAAATGAGAAATTTCTTTCTTCTCTTTACCCTAGTGTCTTTTCTCTGTGAAATGCAAATAAAATGATTTTTCTGCTTGCAACATTTGTGGCTTACAGGACCATCCTAAAGTTCAAAGGCTTTGTGTAAGAACTATCTCTAAAGAGTAAAATCCTTTCAAGGGAACGAAAAATGTTATTCTCAGGATAAAAGAATGAGAAAGACTCAGAGGTTTGGGTTAAAGACCTGGAAAAGGAAAGGGTGATGAAACTACTATGGACAGAATTAGATAAGAAACTTTACAAAAGATGTAGCAAACATGAGCAATAAATAGGAAAGATCTGGTTAGCTGGACTTGCCCAAGGAGAAGAGTGTAAATAGAGCAGATCCTCCAGAGGGAATAAAATGAGGAAAAAATAATCCTACAGATTATGGGGGTAAAAGAACTCGTAATAAAATACAAAACTTGAAAGTTGGTCTCTGATCCTGTGGCCAGCCACATTGCTTTTGGTTAGCTTGTAGTCTGTGAAAGGAAAAATGGAACAGCAAAAAGATCTTTGAAAATCATCTGGAGACTGTAAACTCTTATGAGTATGTCTGTCCATAGCAGTTGTCACTTGCACTGGAGAGAACCATTGTTCAGGTGCATCCTTTGTTTGCATTTCCATATAGCTCTGTGTGCTTAGCTCTACATGCTTTCTAAGGTTTTTCTTCTTCCCCTTTAAATCACTATTTCAATCATGTTTTCTCTTCCAATCGTGTTGTGGTATGCATTCTTCTCAAGTCAATGATTTTCTATAGACTCATTTCCTATATATTTAATGTTTCATGATTTACTTTTCTATTTTTCCCTCCATCTTTATGGATGTTTGTATTTTAGTGTCTTTTAGCCTAAAGCAAAAAAGTCATTTATATACCACATTATATGCCATATATTTCTTCTTTCAGACCACTAAAGAAGTTAGTTAAGACTGGAGTCACCACCTATTTTTCCAGTTTCAAACTGAGAATTTCCTTTCAATTCATCATCTTACATTCATTCAATTATAGCTCTTTGTTTAGTTCTTCAGTCCATTTAAAATTAATGCAAATCTTTCAACCAAGATAGTTTAGATGAATTTTGAATGTAGAAAATTGTAAAACACTGTATTTAATTATTTATGTTATGTTTGCAATGTTTCCCTCATTCTCTAATATGGAAATCTTATCTATTCTGGCAATCAAGTTTCTTGGTCAAGCACCTTCTATACTCACAGTTAACATAAGCTCATTATTCCCTTTTTCCTGTCCTTTCCACCAACTCGCATTTTAATTTCATTGTCTTACTTTGGCTAAGGTATATAATTTCAGGTCATACACATACTGTCTATGTAACTTAGTAATTATATATGGAACTAAATATTTTTGGTTTTCATTTTCTTGCGGTCCCAAACTGACAATTTTTTTTTTTTTTTTGTTTTGTTTTGTTTGTTTTTTTTGTTGTTGTTTGGTTGGTTGGTTGGTTTTTATTTTGGTTGGTTTTTTTTGTTGTTTTTTTGGTTTGTTTGTTGGTTGGTTTGTTTTGTTTTGGTTTTTTGTTATTTTCTTTGGTTTTTAGTTCTTGAAACCTAACCTAATATGATACATCATTGAGTAGAAGTTTCTGGCACTGTAGATACTTCTGGTTTACAAAAACTCAACTACATTATATATTTATAGACTTATTTATTTCCTGTAGAAAAGCTCATACTGTATTTTCTTTTGTTGTTCAGAGAAATTAAAAGGCAAAATTAAATGGTTGTGTTCAGCTTTAAATTATTTTACTTTGGTTAATTTTTTAAAAGACAAAATGTTTAATCAAACTTTTACTCAATATTTTCCATGTTTTTAAATCCTTAAACATTGCTAATCTTTCCACCCCAAAATTAATCATTTAGCTGTGCACATCCAAATTACTTCTTAATTTTATATTTTAGCATGTAAATTTTCTTATGTTTTATATGATGGAAATATTCAAAGCTTAACTACTGCTAAAGTTTGACACACTATTTCAGTTGAAATAACCTGAAAATGTTTAAGACAAATATTATTTCAATAAATGAAAGTCTTATCAGTACCTTTGCCAATATATAATATATAAGATGAGATGCATGCAAAGCTTAGATGACAAAAGATCATGTGAGTCTGAATGAAAGGTTATGAGGCAAATCAGTGAGAAATTCAGTATTAAAAAATACCTCTTTTTCTAAGTGATGTCTTTTCACTGTGTGACACAAATAATTTTCATGTTTGATGTATTGTACTTTTTCTCCCTTGCTTGAACTGATAGTTGATACTACATTCCATTTTAAGCTGTGATATTTTTTCCCAGTACAGACTAGCAATGTTTCTTCTTCAGAATGCACCACTCCCTGCATGGTTGCACTGGTAAATAGATTTCTAATCACTTTTAAATAGCAAAAGATCATTTAGGAAACAGATAAAATCAATGCATGTCATACAAAGGAGCTATCCTTGAAATAATTACAAGAAAATTAATTATTAGCAATCTGATGCCTTAGTTGCTCCATGTAGTTTATTGTGATCTTAAAGCAAGAACGATTAAATCAACAGAAGCCCCCTACTGATTTTGCCAACTATTTTACAGGGTTTTGTATGATGAGTGAAAATTGAATGTCTATTATCCCCTGGCAAGATAACATTTAAAATTTCAAAGAATAAATTTAGTATGCTCATGGTTATCACAAAACAATAGATTATGTACAACTCAAACAGGCAAAACCTCAACAACTCTGTATTAGTGAGATGCATCACAAAGGCATTAAACAAGACAGCTTTATGGGTTTGAGACAAACTTTTCTTCCAAAGTCATTAATTATACTGAAGGATTATGCAAGTATCATTTCAATTTGAAATGTCTTTGAGCTTTCCAGTATCTTCCATTATCACCTTGATTTTAGGCTGGTTTGTTTATCGTTTTAACATGTATGGGAGAATGTTGGTGGAAAAACTGTCAGCACAGATGTACTTTCTAAAAGTAAGAGCTGCAGCAGATTACTGAAGCACATTTTAAGCCCTTGATCTAGCCAAAGTGACATTCAACAGCTGTTACGTTGCAGATGTTCCACATACATTTCCTGGTCAGCAGATAAAAAGATTGTTCTCCATTCCAAGGAAGAAGCACCACCTTCCTAATGCCTGTTACAGTAAAGCTCATTATGTCTCAATATCTCTGCAGAGTAGCTGAAGGACACACATTGCAGCAAACTGTGTGATCCAGATAATTAAGGATAACTTGGCAGCAATTCATCTCCTGGAGGGTGGACTGAGAAATATCTATATTGTGAGAGCTCCTAGCAATTAAGGAGTTTAGGATTTAAAGTCTTGCATAGATAACCTGATTCTTTTCACTTTATTCTGCTCTGCATGGATACTTCAGATCTTGAGTCCTTTGGCATTGGTCTGGTCATTTAGTCAGTGCAAGGTAGAATTTGTTGTCAAGTACAGGCAAATAAGAAAAGCAGCCTTGCACTGTTGACTGGTGTGCACTCTAGGGCAAGGGACAAGATTTTCCTCTATCTCTTATTATAAGCAGTAGCTCTATTTTTCTAACTGTAGCCTGACCACCCAGGGAAGCTCTGATGAATAGTGTTTCTGTATACAGCTGTATCTGGAAAATTAAATAGACTTCTTTATAAACCAGCCAAATGTCCAACCAGCTACAGACCATGAACAAAGCAGGTTTTTAAAAAGAGCTGCTTTTCTTTAGTGACAAATTTGCGATCACTCTGCTAACCTATAAGCCTTAAGGTGTATAAAAAAAATGACAGCTCTTTTTGTGCAATATCAATCAGGAATCCCAAACATATTTTCCCTTTGTTGTGACTGTTACTAAATTAAATAGACTACTTAAAGCAATGGTACTATCTTAAGTTCAAGTACTTGTTTGGAAGTGAAGCTGTGCCAATAATTAAGTATAAATTGAAAATAAGTTGTATGGAAACTATTTTTTAGAACTAGATTGAAGTGATAATTTAATAAACAACTCTGGATCACCCCCAAAAAACTCAGCTGATGCATGAGACAGAGCTCAGGTGAAGCTCTTGTGTACAGAGCTGCAGAGAATATGTGGCAGCCAAAAAGTCTTATCAGACCCTCATGTTGATGAGAGAATCCTTCGGAGTAGGAGCAATATGATGTAAAAAGGGTTCATTCACAAGTAATCCAGGGGACTATACAGGATTTTTGATTGGAGGTCCTCTGATTTCTGATAGATGCTAGCCAGTAAGTCTCCCTGAGGTGAAATGTCTTAATACACCAGAAACTTACTAAACTCTATTAACATGTTTATAAAGCAACATTTAAACTTTGTACTCTTAGCCCATCTTTTGCTTATAACTGTTATGTAGTGCATCTATTTATTTTGATGATCAAAATACAAATACTTGAGAAGCTCAGTGCAGTTGCAGAGACCTTTTATTAAGCTTCAACTTGCAACACAAAAATTACATTAAACTCCTTAAATCCAATGCCAGATGTCCACCCTAATCCAGCTCTATAATTTAATTATATTCTATTAACTATTTTCCATGCAACTCTCATTTTGTCCAAGATGTCACTTGTACCCTCAATAATAGCTGCAGTAACTCAAAACAGAGATGAAGATACCTGACCATTAGAGAAAAAAGGATGTCGAGATAAAAACTGCTCCCAGTATGAAGCAGTGAAGGAAATTTATATGATATTTCCACCCCTGGACATCAGGTTTATTTCGCTACTCACAGTTTCCCACTAAAAACATTTGCTACCAAGTCATGCTACTTTAATATGATATGAAATTATTCAGTGGCTAATAAAGTACTGATTTATTCTCAATTTTACAGACCTTGTTTTTACTATCAGAACGTGTTCTGGTAGATGCTAATGTTGCAAATACTTAATACATGTATATAAACATATATGTTAAGAAACACATATCTTTTAGAGGGAATAATTTCACAGAATCACAGAACGGGTCAGGTTGGAAGGAACCACAGTGCTGCCTCCTGCAGGTCAATCCCAGAGCACATGGCACAGGATTGCATCCAGAGGGTCCTGGAATATGCCCAGTGAGGGAGATTCCACAGCCTCTCTGTCCCAGTGCTCAGTCCAGCACAGACCCTGTGCTCAGTTCTCTGCTTTGCCAAGAGTGGAGTGATGTGGTGCAACACAAACCAAAACAAACCCCAAACCAAAACAAATGAGAAAAGCAAACCCTATCCAGGAGTCAAACTATTTTTTCTATCAGCCCAGTCTGCTGGTTTTTACTCTTCTAGTTGTAACGTGTCACTTCAATTACATTCAACATTAGAGTTATCTAAACAACAGACCAGAACGTAATAAAGTATCAATACTTTCAGCAATTTCAATTATTTTGAAGAAAAGATTAAATATTTCTCTAGATTCCTGATTATTTCAAAGAAACTGTGACTATGCAAGTGACACAAGCTTTGCTAATAATCACTTTGGAATGGAGTCCAATGAATATTTGCATACAAACACAGTAATTCAGAAAGCACTATATAACCACATTAAACAGCTCATCCAATTTGGATGGCTAAAGTTAATTTAAGCTAAGGAACATAAAGCACTTGTAAGTATCTAAAAGAGAGAATTGATCAGCAGACCTGAACACATTTCACATTTATCAATAGCACATTGTTTTCTGAGGTTGAATGTTTGGGAAATGGAGTAGTCATTTTATTAATTAGATCCAGTTCCTCTTCATGGCCATTGATTATCCTTTACTTAGAAAGAGAAAACACTAGGTTGTTACAAAAGAAACTCAGCAAGCAAATATCTCAATTTTATATATATAATCAATTACGCTGCATACTTTTTCGCTTGGACCTACCACTTAATCTTATTTATACTCTTGTGAGGTTGTGCCTCGCTCTCAGATACCACACAATCAGATTTCAGCATGTATTTACCAACAAACCTTTCTTTAATCAAATTTGTCATGTGCACGCATCTTCAGAAGATATTACCAGTAATAAATGCTGTGCTTCCAGTTAGATTAGTTTTGTACAATATGTAATAAACTGGGTTTGTGGCTAGAAAAACAGCTTTACCAGAATTTTCAGTTTCGATGTCTTTTCTCATTCATCAAACTCTTACTAACAAAAGAAGAGGGGAAAAAGTAATCAGGAAATCTTGAGGCATTTTCATTGTCGCATGTTTCTGTCAATCAAGGTAATCCTGTAGATAAGCAGGACAGCAAGAAGAGACACAATTTCTTTGTTTATGAGTAATATTCACATTTTAGACAGACCTCAGCACAGGTGATACCATGTCAATTTTTGATTCCAGTCCCCAGATGAACAACATAACTGTGCTAGCTTTTTTACTTCAAATTTTTTTTTCATAGTTTTATCTATCATTCTAACATGAGAGTCCACATAAATACAATGGACCATGGGTGTGGGAACCAAGTACAGTTTCTCTTGTTAAGAGCTAATTTTGCCTTGTTTTTTCCCTATAGAGGTACTATTAAAGATATTTATGTGCCTTCATGAACCTACCCCTGCTAGAATATATGCAATATCTCTGTTTTTAAAATGGTTGTCTCAATTTCATTGAAGAACACTCTGCAATTAACACTAGTAAAAACAATGTAGATTCAGCCTTAACAAAAACCTCTTTTCCATAAAGAGAAAGATCATTTTCTATCATTTACTAACACTAGCCTTTTGTAAGGAGTGGGAATTATTTTTGACATCCTAGTTCAAGTGGTGAATTTGATTTCTACTTTGAAAATCACTACCAGTTTCAAATGTTAAAATTTTAATAGATAGAGAGAACTAGAGAAACTACGAGGACAGAATGAAAGCAATTAGAAAATATGTCTCGCTTAGCTGCTTTTCTTCTGCTATAAACTCATGGATTTGCTCCAGTTGAAAAACTGGTACAAGCTTCCCTGAATGAAGAGATGTCTATATAAAAATCACTTCTTGTAACATCTATTCAAAAGTTTTGAACAGGGGAATCTTCATTTTTTAACAGATGTTTTACTGAAAATATATTACATCTGTCATATTTACAGAAAACCAAATATTTTAAAATAAATATTTATAACACTTTTAATATTTATGGTACTAAGATTTTGTGATCTGAAAGTCAAACAAATTATATTCAGTCTTGAAATATTAAATATATAGGAAGATTTGTAGTGAGGTTTCTGTTCTTTATGCATAGTTCAAGTATGAAATTGATGTAAAATCAGTGTGGTGATTGACATTTGCTGTAGATTTGTTCCACAGCATTTAGCTATCTCTCATCTTATTTGGGTATTAAACCTAAACATAAGGCTGAAAAGCATGTAGAGGATATTAAATGGTGACTACCACTCCTGTCAGTGGAGAAATATTAAATGAAAAAAAGGTAGAAAAAGAAAGTAAATAAAATAATTTTACAACCCATTAAAATTAAATAATTATAATTTTCTCTCCTTGGTGCTTTCTGAATGCAATATAATTCAAAAATGGTGGGTCATGAAATTTCATAAAATACTTTAATTTTATTCCATGTGGCCGTTGGTTGGAATCCATAAACCCAAATCAAGAAACACCAGCCTCTTTGCTTCCAGTCTCAGCAAAGACAATTTCTAAGTAATCTCTTAAATCAGATTGAGACGTTGCAAAATATTTTTCTTCTTCCCGTTCTGCACCTCTTTTGTAGACAAACAAAGATCTTGTTTCTCTTCAGATATCGATATAGCATCTTTCAGGGTGATTGCATTTTATTAAAAAGTAATTAAAATAAAAACCAGCAAACTGCATGTTTAATGAAGTAGGCAATAAATGTTTTAATGATGATTTACATTTCTCATGTACATTTTAGCTAGAATAATCCCAGAGTAGTTTAAACTATGGTTTTTAACATACTGGGATTTGCACACTAATGCATTGATTATGATTCCATAACTGAAGGCTAGAATTTATCCTCTTCCTTATGTATTAATTATATTGTGTGTCATCCCTAATCTTGCAGAATTTATTCTTAGACTAGAGAATGAGACAATGTATTTGAAATGGATTTTTCTGAATATTTTTGTGAACCTCAGCCTTTTCCATTACTGTCAGTAATAGATTTTTTTTTTTTTTTAATTCAATTAAACTAAGCTATTAAAGTGATGATTGGTTTGTTTGTTATGCTTTTGTTTAGGACAGGGCAATTCTTCAAGGCATTTTTAGGAGGCTGACCTTGTGATATCAGATGCTTTTTCACCCTAATTTCATGCTGCAGTATTAGAGTAGAATTGAGTCAATGTTGAGAAGACTTCTTACTGTTTGAGTACAACAATTAAAAGAACATTTACCACTAGGAAGTTTTTCCTAACATCTAACTTAAATGTACATTGTTGCAGTTCAAGTCCATTACTTTCTATCTTATTCTCTTAGAAGTGGAAGTTTATTCCATTTTTTGTGCAATGGCTTTTTTCTGTGCCTGAGCACCAGTGTGTACATCCTTTAAACAAAGTTATTTCAGCTATTTGTAAGGACTCTGACTTTCTTGCTTCTCTCTCCTTCAGTTCCTTGACCTGGCCACACAGTACTCCAGCTGAGGTGATCCTGTTTCTGACTACAGTTGCTGGATTACCTTGAGCATTCTACAGGTAAGTCCCAGTTAACAACTCTGTTGAAAACTTCATTGATTGCTTTGGCTTGGTTTGGTTTGGTTTGGTTTGGTTTGGTTTGGTTTGGTTCGGTTTGGTTCGGTTTGGTTCGGTTCGGTTCGGTTTGGTTCGGTTTGGTTTGGTTCGGTTCGGTTTGGTTCGGTTCGGTTCGGTTTGGTTCAGCAGAACCATCTGTTAAAATCTCTACCTGGTTCCACCAGGCTCTAAGGATTAGAGGCATGAGGCATAGGAAATAGACAATAGTAAGAGCAGTCACTATGTGAAAAATAAAAAGTAAAACTTGATTTAAAATAGGACATGAAACTTCTGCACCTCTAATGGAAAAATGCCCAACTTATACTGATTTGGCATCTGCTGCTGTTTTTAAATCCCAGATATGAGATACAATTTTTGATAAAGTATGGTATTTTGTCTGATGTTCAGCCAGTGATAAATGATAAATCTCAGTGGTTTTTTCTGCATTTTTTTTTCATAATTCATTGTCCTCCATTCTTGCCTAAGTTTACAGTGCTGTTCCTGCCCCCATTGCTCTTCTGTTTCATTTCTTTCAGACCTTTTTCAACTTGTACATGTAGCTTTGAATTTTAAACCTCACATATTTTAGTTTCCTTCAATGACACTGGGTAGCTGCAATCTCCTGGGTCTTAAATGAAAATATGGAACAAAATTACCTATCCACTTTGCAAGCAAACCATTGATAATTGGACCTTTAGTACAGTTTTTCAGTCTTACAACAGTGAATGAAAGCATATGAAAAAATGGGTTATTTAGGTACACGAGGCCTATTTTTTTGTGTTGCAAAGTTTACATTTGGCAAGACCTGATTACCATTTTCCAAGGTCTTTAGCCAAATCTGTGGTGCACAGCTAAACCCGGCATTTACACAACATAATATGGTTTTATTTCACAATACAGGAATAGGTTTCAATTTTAACATAACAATACAATAGTTTCTCTTGCAAGACAAGATGGCTTTCCTCCAACAGTGAATCAGCACTATCTAAACATTTCGGAATGGGAGAAGAAACAAAGCAAAAAAAGAACATCTTTATTTTACTTATATCTGTAGCAGACTCTCCTCTGTGTGTGTGTGTGTGTGGTGAAATTGCCAAATAAAACATTTAAAATTAAAAGACTGCTCTACAGTTCAGCAGGTATTCGTGATATAATATTTAAAAAGTGGGTGTGAGAACATTCTCCATACTGTTTTGAATAGTACAACTATTCAGTGTTTCAATCCCTCAGTTTGTTGTTTTCTGTTTCTTGTTCTTTCTTCTGCCTCAGTTTCTCTCACACACACTGACACACTCTTACACACTTTTACACTCATACCCTTAAATACTTTTACACACTCTTACACTCCTGCACGCTCACAGACACTCAGACACGCTCAGATACACACACACAATTACATGTGTGTGTGCCTACTTTTCATTACTGACATTCTTTTTGACTGTCCTTTTTTTCTGAATAATTCATTGTATATGACATTCCAATTAGTAAACGATAAATTCATCTAAGAGAGAAAAGCAATTACATTTTCTGTACTATTCACATCTCTTTGCAAACTGGCAATAAGTCATCACTTAAGACACAGCTCTGGAAAAGATTCTGTAGGATGATGGTTCACATCGTTAATCTGAGTGAGCAAATTGCAGTCACTTCTTTAATATGTGGAACCCAACTTTGTACAAAACCCACACTTTTGAATTAGTGACTGACAGAATGAATGCAAATGCATAGAATACCTTACAAAGAGGTGTTTTTCTAAATTCGAATGAATTATGCAGAAAATTACAGCTGAGAAGCTGGCTGGATAAACAGATCACAAATCCAAGTCAGGATGTTTCAATCATTAAACCAGTTTGCAACTTTCCCAGATCATTCTAGAACTTTTAAAAAACTTTCTAGGTAAAATAAAAAGTTATTTCACCTCCTAAACCAGACTTGGTTCTATCATCGGTTTAATTTGAAAATGTATTTTTTTTTTTCCAAAGTATTGCATTTTAGACTATCTCTGTGTACTAAAATAAGGCATTCAACTAAGCTGCCTCTTAGCTATTGCAATTGCAAATACCATAATTTTCTGCCACATTTCAGTGTGTTTGTAATGATAAGACTGATCCAAATGGGAATGAATGCACTACCTGGATGTCTTTCCAAAGAGGGAACAATGAAAAAATAGAATGGACCATGCATAAGGAAGAGATCCCACTGCCCTCACACATGAATGGCATTTCTGCCTTCAAGTTCTCTTTCCTACTGCTCCTTGTTCCTCTAAACCAATCAATCTATAGTTTCATTTTATTTCATCATTTCTCTGCCAGGTAAGCCTTAGGGGAAATAATTGCTGCCTTTTTTCCTGCGCTCTCTTTGCAGTGAGCTCACAGCCTTTGAATATAAGGAGGGACAGCACTGAAAACATAGGATAAGACAAACTCCCTTCATTTACCTTGAAAAAGCTTGTCTTCAGCCATCAGATACCGACTGCTGTGGATGATATTGTTCTGACAACTTGAAACATTGACCTGTGTTTCCATAGTCAAAACAATTTGGAAAACCAAAATCACATTTTCCTTAGTTCAGTGCAAAAAAGATCTCTGCGCATTTCAGGCTGATTACTAAATTTTTACCATCTTAAAAAAAATACTGGTTTTTTTTGTTCTTATAGGTGTAACAACATATCTTTGGACCTTTGCAAATCTTTAAATGCTGTATCTCATACCATGGCTCAGCATGGCTCTGCTGCTCCTCAGTCACACCAGGCTCTGCAACTTGAATTACCTCCTTGATAGCATGCTTTTAAAGGGCTGGACACGTATGATTTTAAGACCACTGATATTTTGTTCTCCTCGTTCATTTCCCCTTTATCGAAGATGGATTTGTTCCAGTCTTTTTCACAACAAATGTGTAGAAAATGTCTGAAAACGGCAATTCCAGGCCTGCACTGCTCTGGAGTCAGAGGTACTGGACATTAAAAAATAGCCTATGTGGAAGACAATGCTTTCCTCAATGCTGCCACTGTTTCTGACCAGGCTGGCACCTACTGAAGAGATGATTTCTTAACATTACCAAGACACTAGGAAGTGACACTTTCTATTAAGCAATTCATTTTACTTTGCCTGAATTGAAACATCAGTTTTCCAGTAAGCTCTGGGTTGTTAGAGGCATTGAAAGATTTAATTTTACCAAGCAGAAGGAAAAGAGACTCAAGTGAACTGTTTTCAATGTTAATTTGGAATTAAAAGGTAGAAGTTATCCCCTATACAGTCACAGCTCTGCCCTGAGTGCATTCCCTGCTCTTTCTCTTGTTATTCCCTACTGAACTGGATAGAATAGTGCAGTTGAGAAGTTGGTAAAATAAAAGATAAAGAATGTGTAAAAATCAATAGCCACCTTAGTTAAACTTTATATGAACTAATTTTATTTAAAAGTTGCCTTTTCATTTGTTTTTTCACATCATTTAATTTGGCTTTATAGCAAATGTCTTTTGCATGCAAATTATGTGAAAAATGCTTTCTGCTTTAACTTTAAATCCCTTGACTCTGTTCATCTTCATCATGACTTTATCCTGTTAAAAAAGCTCTGTACACCACATTATTGTTTAATTATCCCACATCGCATTTTCATTGACAATCAAAAACTCAAAACTGCTGGCATTAACTTACTAATAAATACAAAACCTCTTCTGTCCTTTATGTGTGGAACAAAATTCAAATCATATGGGCAGTATTGCTTGGATATTGTGGTCATATTTTAGTATTTGAAAAACAACCTAAACAATGAAAACCCAAACTTTAAAATTTAGTCATAACTTGTTCTTACATTTTCCAGAAAAAAAAAAAAATAGGATGCCATCAAATATTGGACTCAAAGCAACTGTGGGTCCAGCTGAAGCCACGGAACTACTGTCAAGAATAGAATACCTAAAAGTCAATTATCTCAACAAACACATTAATCCTAAACACGGAGTATTTTTGAAAGAGTAGAGGACAGACCTGCAATATAAAAATTTATACTTCCTCACAAATTATACGTGCACGTGTATTTATATATGTGTTCTGACTAGAAAAAATTAATATTTTAAGTGTCTCAATTTATTGGAGGGTATCTATAAACATTTTGTGTTGTAAATTGAAAAAAATATTAATTTATTTTATGATAAAGTACAAATCTGAGCTATGTTGCTGGCTTACCTAAAAGTACGTTAATTTCATCATGATTTTTAAATTTGGACACTAATTAAAAGCATAGTATTCAAAACTTATCTTGGTTAAAATTTGGTGTCCTAAAGCAGTCCAGTTACAAGTCTAAAGTGGGCATTATATTTCATATGGGTTATAAAGACTTTCTTATGAATCACCAGGATGGAAATATGGCTCACAACAACTTAAAAAGGTTTCAGATTGTTGCTATATCCTTCTGTTTGTCACTTTCATAACTTAAATTCAACAATAACAAAAAAAGTTTCATTTTTTTGCCATGACTAAATGCGTTACTAAAATAAGTGTAATAAAAAAGAGCACCCATGATTTCCCTCTCCTTCAAATTAACACTAATAGTACTTTGCTTCATGGGAAAGTCCATTGAATCTCTGGCAGTCTAATAGAAGTGCTGCAGGATGACCACAAGCATTAATCACATGCTTTACTCAGCTAAATCTTAGAGATGTTGTTTAGCAATCAGAAATGAACACATATTGTGTACGGTGTTGTACAGCCTATAAAAATCAATCCTTTACTTCTTTATTTTCTTTTTTTCACTGAGCACTTATAAATAGTTTTCTATTTTTTGCTTTAACTGAGCACTTGCAAGTGCTGCTGATACAGCCACAGTAGAACAGGAATTTTGAAATTATAGATTTTGTCATTGAGGTATTTTTGCTATTTGCACCCAATTAATTAGTAATAGATGTGGAAGCAGCATTCTGACCTAGTTATAAATCTCGGTAGGTACATGTATATTTATAGAATTCCTCGTTGGACTAGATCATTAGACAGTGAGCAATAAATGAACTTTAAATGATTTAGTGGTGTTAGTTTCTTGTCAACTTTCACAAATACCTCTGCTGAGCAGAAATATTTATAACACAAGAACAAAAAGTTAAGTAGAACTATCCTACAACATGTCCTGGTTTTAAATTTTGCACACCTTATTGACATTTTGAACTTGCAGCTCAATATGCTATTTAGTGAACTTTTACCTGTGATGAGACTACTATTGATCCACACAACATCTAAAGCTGTTCTGATCTTTAAAAAGTCTTTTTTTGTGTATTTACTTTTCCTTCTTTAACACATATTAAATCCTTTTGTATTGTCTGATGCACTAAACTCACCTAACTATAATACCAGTCTTAGGATGGAGAATGTTTTTCAGATATACTAACTGTTTAAATTTATGAGCACAGCTGGTGTTCCTTCCTTATTGCTTTACAGTGCTTTCTTGTGGATTTTTCTCTGATAATATCTCACCCCTACATATCAGAAAGAAACCTGAACGTTAATCACAAGACTGCAGAGAAAGGCACCTCCGTGTTAGAAGCCCATGACTTTTTACAAAGGTAAATCTCTTCAGCTGAATTGTATATGTACATGCATATCTGTACAATTTTCTCTTGCAAACACCTGCAAACAGTTGAGTTTAATTAAACTGCAGCTGTTGCTGACTGAGAACAGAGATTTACCAACAAATATGCTAACCTTACATTGTCTTTCTCTGTGCACATTTTTCTTACTCCCAATTATCTGTTAACATTTTCCTCTAATGGTAGAAACATTTTGAAATATATGCTGTGTAATTAAAGACTAAAAATCAGAGTGCTGTCTAAAGTGGTGGGCATGCAATGCAAGTAAAGGTGCTCCCTAGATGAGCAGCTTCGAGACTAATGTATATGCAAATAATATCAGCTTACTGAGCACCTTGAAAGCCAAATTGCTCATCAGTAGACATTTGGGGAAATGAAGAATATTCATAGGTAATGTAATGCAAGCCCCTGAGTTATATGCCATCTTGGAATAGGATAAACTAGCAATTAGGCCATTTCCTAATAAGAGGAAGGATTAAAAAAAGAAAAAACAGAACCACGAACAGAAATAGACAATATTGATGCCGGAGACAAAATGTGGCAGAAATTTATTCACTTTTATATTGTGCAAACAGAAAGTTAAAGCCAGCTTATCTGTATTGGCAGTTAAGGACTATCAGTAATCAAAAAAATGTAAAGTTGCTTCCAGTCATTCGTGATCCATGGTTACCTCTCTGGGAAGCCTTATTGCTGGCAAACTAAGGAAAAGAAAATTCCCCATCAGCTGTTAAATTTAATTGGCAGTAATCAAAAACTATTTCATACCCTATATTTCCAAATTATCTCACTTAGGAATCACCACATTGTTGCACTTGCAACCCAGATGCATTCTTTCATCAATTTTGATAAATCATGATTCTTCAAACATTGAGTAGCAACATATATAATGGAGATGTATAACATCCAAAACAATCAGGAGATGCTAATACATGAACTGATAAGATAGTAAATGAGAAGCAGTGCAACTTAACATCTCAAAATTGATTTTGTTTTGTTTTGTTTTTTGATAGGTAGCTCTGTTTAAATTTCAGATACCTTTCAATAAATACAGATACATAACAAATTGACATATGAAAATATATTACTACCTTAGGAGATTCATCTAGAAAGACAGTTTTTTAAAAAAACCAATATAATTTATAGCAAGACCAGAGAACTACTTTTCTTACTATATTTTAGCTATCAGACTTATTTGTCAGTAGATCATATGAGAAAATAAAGACTTTATGTTCAGTGGTTTCTGTGGCAGGCTGTCTCTTGCCATTTTATAAAGATGTACTACTGCTTCACTGACATATCTATAAAAGGAGCCTGTATAATTAGTACCTTCCAATGAGTCCTCCAAATCAATTCATACCATCTACCATGGGGTGCATTTTGATCAAACTATGTATGTATCTCTCTGGCACGGAGAGAACACGTTTGTAATTTGCATCAGATAAAACGAGCCTGTTCTAGAAAGCAATGGTAGATCAGCATAATCTCTTATATCTAAAACAATGTTTATGACTGCTGCAAGAGCTTCTGGTTAACATAAATTAATCTTTTCTGTTTCTTCCAGCAATCTGTCAGATGCAGGAATCAGATCCACAGGCTGCCTGAGGAAGACCATGGAAACTCAAATCCCGCAGTGAAGTTTCCTAATCCCCTTAACACCACCATCACTCCTGTCACTGAAACATAGCAGGAGAAAAAGTTATTTCAGCCAGTGTGATGGAGCAAAAGATTGTTTCCAGGAAGTCTTCCTAAACTTGTAAAATTGCTCAAGCCCAAATGGGGATTCTGCAAAAACATCCTACTGCTGAGCTAGAGGTTAAGCTCCCTGTGGACGTTCAGAGGTGGCTGGTATTCCAGGAGGAGTAAGAACCTTGCAAAGTGCATTTGAAGCTCTCTTCTGTTAAAATATTAGCCTGAGCTAGTGTTCTTGATATACAAAACACCCTATTTCTATACTTGCCTTTCCCTGAAGTCTTTAAAAATCATGGGTTTTTTGTCTCTCTGGGGAGTGTCATAACCACTGGACTACAGGCAGGTGGACAAATGTATTTAGTTGGCATCTGTCTACATCACTCTGCTTAAGGGATTTTGAGATTTGCTACTTTGCAGCCAGGGTGAGATGGTCTAATTTAGAAGCTACATCACTCCCTGGAGGGGTTCTGGTCCCAGCGCTGTAATGTGAAACATATAATCTGCCCAATTAAGGCAGAGTCCCCAAGAAAAGGCAGAGGAAAATTTAACCTTCAGAATGAGAAAAGAACCAAATGAGATTCTCCTCCATAGTCGGTGCCAGTCTGCAGGACAAGGCTACTGCATGCTGGAGGAGTGTACAGCACCAGGCATGAGCTGCAGGATGAACAATGCATCTGAATATATGAAGAAATCACCAAAAAACCCTCAAAAGAAGAAAATTTGTATCTTGGAAATTTGAATAAATAGTTCAAATAGAACAAATAGAAGCATGTGGAGGACAAAAACATTTATAGGGCAAACATGTACTAGCTACACTTTTTGGTAGTGCTCCTGACCATATTTCAAAGGAACCTAACTGTACTGTACTGGTCTGTACAGTTACACTCCTTTTCACGTCACAATTTGCAATGAACTAAAACATTAATATTATAATTAATTTAGTACAGAAGTTAAAAAATATCTAGAAACATCAACATTTAAACACACAGCTGCATTTCTGTAACTTTGTTTTCTGAATTAAAATCATAGAATCTCCTGAGTGGAAAGGGACCCATAAGAATCACCAAAGTCCAATTCCTGGCCCAGCAAAGGACAGCCCCAAGAATCACACCATTTTCCTGAGAATATTACCCAAATTCACCTCGAACTCTGTCAGGCTGGTGCTGTTACCACTGCCCTGGGGAGCTGTTCCAGTGCCCAACCACCCTCTGGGTGAGCAATCTTTTCCTGATACCCAGCGCAAACCTCCCCTGACTCAGGTTCAGGCCATTCCCTCAGGTTCTGTTATTGGTCACAGAGGAGAGATCAGTGCCTGCCCCTCCTCTTCCCCTCACGAGGAAGCTGTAACTGCGATGAGGTCTCCCCTCAGTCTCCTCCGGGCTGAACAGACCCAGAGCCCGCAGCTGCTCCTTGTATGTCTTCCACTCCAGACCTTTCATCATCTTCACAGCCCTCCTTTGCACAGTTTCTAATAGCTTTATATCTTTCTTATATTGTGGTGTCCACTCGCCCCAGGACTCGAGGTGAGGCCACACTAAACCATTTAAACACCCGACTGTCTTTAAGCACCAACTTTCCTTCGAGGACATACAGCCACCTGCTTAATTCTCACTGAAACAAGCAGAAGCTCTGCACATCCCAGATACTCTGTAGAACAGTTTTGAGATTATATAATTCCTTTAGTGCTTTGAAAAATTAGGGACTCAAAATAATTATTACCTTAGTGTTCAGAGTAGCAGTGCTTACTATGCTCAAGGGGGTAAGACATCGCTGTTCCTACAAGCAGTTTGTCCTTTGAGGTTTTCTCTTGCACTTGTCAGTGATTTAGCTCTCTAGTGCAGTGTGCTGGAGCACGTTCTGTGGTTCTTATTAGAATCCCGTTTCCCCTTATCTCAGGGATGAACTCTCAAAGGAAAGATTTTTTTTTTATTTTTTTTTCAGCCTAAATACTCCAAATCAGGACTCTCCACTTAGCTTAAGCTTGATTTGGACCAAAAAAAAAAAAAAAGAATTTAATTGGTTCCTACATAATGAGCCTGTGCTTTGGCACATTGAGGCATCATACTGAAGTTTTTATATATGTTAATCCAACACACATTTTAGATGAAGTAATCTTTAATTTGCAAATTGTGTTAACCAAATACTTTAATAAGAGTAGACCATGAAATAACATTAGAAAATAGATTGAGTGGTCATTCTCAGCTTTTGACACCTGGTTTTACCTTTTCCTTCTTTCATCTATTATAATTTACCTAATAAGCCAAGCTCATGGAGTATTTTTTTTCAGAAACACTAGATGTTTCAAGTTTTACATATTTTACATCTAGCTTTTGCTAGCTAGGGAGCTCATTAGTAGTTACTTCTTGTGGTGAATAAAATGCCACCTGAGAGTATAAGACCTCCCTAATTCACAAGTTCACATTCTTTTAAGAGGTCGCTTAACCTTTAAGTCAACTGCAGCATATTAAAATTAAGCTGTTTTCAGCAGATAACGGATTATTCAGTTGTATTGGAATTTCCAGGTTATGCAGTTTCATTGGAATGCAACTGTTTAAAATATTGCCAGACATGAAATTCCAATAGTTAAAAGTCTGAGCAAATGCTTCACAACATAAAAGTTAAATGTGTTTTGAATGAGATGCAATCTTTGAAGGGAAATACCTCATCATTGTTTTGACTACTGTAATGCAAATAATCAGCATAATATCTGGAATTAATAATAGTATTCCAGACAGCAAAAGAAATGAGCAGGAATTGCTTTTGTTTTTAATTCACAAATGTAATTTGTGAAAGGTGGCAGACTGACAAGTCTGGGAACCTAACAGCAGAACAACTAATGAAAATGTAAGTTCTCTAAATCACTGAATACATCTTTGTGAAAAATTTCTTTGGCGTGGCAAAAATCCCAAGGTTTGAAGTTTTCCTGCAAGTTAGAAATGATTGATAATACTGGGTTTGAGTTGTTCACAGAAATATTTGGCAAACTTTTAATGTATAAATTTCTGTCTATGAAAAGATTATGTATACCAGGCACTTGAATTATTTTGTTTTCTGGGAAGCTCTGTATGATAGAAAACTTCTATTTCCTTGACTGGTCTTCTGACATCCAATAGCAATATTTTCTATTTTATTTGTTAAAAATATTGCCACTAGAGTTTAACTAAGCTTTCACTCTTGCTAAGTATTTTGTCTCATCTTTATATCAGTGGAAAGAGTCTTACTATCCTCATTTATTTGAAGATCAGTTACATGATTGTATGAATTTTTGTGCAGTTGATTTTTAAAAATTATATTACTTGTGGTTACTTAGATATTTTCCAAAATGAATCTGTGTATTCACGTTTTTGTCTTGCAAGTGAAGTGAAACTCCAGTGTTTTAAAAGAGAAATCAATACCTCTGATGTAAATTCACACACACCATCACATACACATTTTTCCTTTCTTTTCAAAATTTTACTACTGGTAAATATTAAATTTGAAATAAGTGCACTTCAAAACTGTTGCATGATGGCCATTTCCACAATGGATTCCAAACCTGTCTGGTTTGTACTTTGATCACATTCATGCTAACTACAGTGGTGAGTTGAAATGTCAAAAATCTGCCTTCTGAGAAGCTGTGCAGGTAACATTTACAGCAGATATCACAAGATTTTCAGACAAAAGGGAATAAATATACCTATCCTTTGTGAACACCATACTTCTAGTGTGAAAATTTGTGATGGAATCTAGAAATAGATGGAATTATTAAATTTGGACTGTGATGTAATTTTAAATGAAGTATGAAATAATGCTTTTTTACTTTCAATACTTTCATTACATCAGACAGTTAAAACAACACTTAATGGTGGTGATCAACTCTTTTGTGCTGCATTTCTTTTTAAAAAAATGGTATAGCATAGCAACAGGAGTGAACATTTTTCCTAAGCCTGGTGAGCATATTTTTGCTCATGTTGTCTGAAAGTTTCTGATTTTTAACTGAAATAAAAACTAAGCTATTGATAATAGCACTAAAAACCTTATTTCTGAATCACTTTTCATTCATTGTACTTCAGCAATAAATGCAAATATCTGTCACTGCAGAAGTCTTGTGAGAGAAATTTGACCTCAGATTTAACACCCATAAATTTGGTGTCATTGCTCCCTTCAGACCAAAGTCAATTTTGTGATAATGAAAAACATTACACTAATACAACATTATATAGTGCACCTGTTAACCTTTTTTTTGAAGCATACAAATGTATTTTAAAAAGAAATGCAAGGGTTTTTTCACTTAATATTTTTAATACTTAAATACAACTTTACACTATTATGCACTTGGAAACTGAACAAAGTGGATGTCTCGGTGTTATTTCAGAGGAAGTAATTAAATTCAGTAAAGTTACCGATAAATGACAGCATAGTTATAAATAAAATTTTTGCTCACTAGTGAATACGTACATCTAGGACAAACTAGCAGAGATTATGAGATTACTTCTGTGTTAAGAGACTCTTTGTTCAGTCAAGGAAAGAACAGCTCTGATGACTTGGTGAGAACTGAAATAGAATATGTGAGAGAGGCAAGTAAGTTGTGGGCCTCCTGGATACAAATTTCTCTGCCTCATCATTTGATGATTTTGCAAAGTAACTGGGGAACTAGAAATCAACAAATTGGCAGCCTTAGCTCTATGTTTCCTTAAGCATACTGCTTCCCAATGGACTTATAAAAAGAAAACAACTAATGTAGAAATTATTCACTAGGAAAAGTACTTAAACCAAGACTCCAGCTGCAGTCTTAGAAAGCAAGCGAGGAGGCTGCTTCCTCATAGGTGCAAAAAGGAAGTGAGGAAAGAGGGAAATTTGGGATTTCCCATCAAATTAATCCTTACTGAACTGAATGGAGAGAATGTAGTTAAGATTCCTCAGACCTCATGCCTAAATTAATTTTTTATTTCAAAATCGCAAAACAATTTTTCCAGCTGTCTCAACTTGACTTTATCAAATTAAATGATCCAGAAGCAAACACTAGACAATATTTTTGCTCTGAAAATGTATCTACTGTCATGTGTCCCTGCCTTGAAAGAGGTTTTTTTCCAGGTCCATAACGTGCATGACTTTTGCTATCTGCTCTGAAAATACACCTGTGGATAAGCTGTGTGTAGTATTTTCTGTTCCTGTGGCTCTCTCATTATTTGCAGACATAATGGAAGTGGACCAAGAGAGTTGAAGTTTCTCTCCTATAGAAAGGTATGCATATAGAGAAATCAGGACTTAATTGCCTGCCTTAGCAAAAAACTTAGCTGAAAGGATTGAAAGGTTTGACAACCAGCAGTAGCTGTTCAAAATGAAGAAAAAAACCCAAAACATTTTTCTTCTTGGAACTGAGTACCTTAGTTCAGCTTAAGTTTTGCACACCAGACTATATTTCACTAGCTAGAACCATAAACACATCACTATATAATGTTAGAATGTATTATTAACAAGTTAGATTGCTTACATATATCTTAATAACCTTGAAAAAAAATCTTTACTCCTAAAACAATTTAATTGATTTTTCACTTTTCTGTAGATAAATGTTTCACCAGTCTCAATACATCTCCTATTACATTTCACTGCATATACACCATATATTTTTGTTGCTCTCCTTTAGTTCAAAATATGTTAATTACTATCAACACATTAACAGGGCTGCTTGAAAAAAAGCTCATTTTGTTGCCATTATCACACATTACAGTTGTGTGGATCTAGAAAGATTGCAGAATACCAAATCACTTCCAGTTGTACAAAGTGTAATCTTGCAAAACTGCAGCTACCATCTTCGGAAAAGGCTCATGTTTTCCTCAATAGAAAAGACCATCAGATATGAAACAGAAAATCTCGCTATGAAGCTTAGCTGGACTTGCAGGTAGGTCTAGGAATGCAGACATCTGGAAATCTGAGGATGCTTTAGATGAGTCTGACACCCCTTTCCTTGGCTCATGCAATGCCAGACTGTAATTGTACTTGTCCATAATACTCTCAAACCTATTTACCTTTCAGAGTATCAATGGGGATGTGCAGCATGGCCAGTATCTGACAATTATCATTCCATGGACAGGAAATTACCATTCAAGATTCTCTGTTTATTGGTTTCTCTGCCACTTATTTTTTAGTGGATCTTGGGAAGACAGATAAACTGAACATGACTGATTCCCGTTTACGTATTTCTGTCTTTTTTTCAACCATTACAGTTTATAAAACATTCTGTAATCCTGGATAAGAAAATACTGTAGAAGTACAAGGTAGAATACTATGTTTAGTTCAGGTGGGATTTGTGGGCTTGTGCACTTATAGTCCTAATGTCAGCAGTTCATTTCTTCCCTGTGAAGACAACATTCTAAGGACTTTTGATATGCAGGTGTTTGACATGCAATATACATTTCTGCTTTGGTCGAAGAAGAATGTCTCTTTAGCTCCCTCATTTAGCCCTTACTTTTAAAGCTTAGGTTAATACAATATCTCCACTATCCTTCTAAAGAAAATAAACCATCTCTCTCCAGGGTAGCCTAACGAACATCTAAAAACATCAATTCACTTTTCTTTTTGTTTAACTTTCACTTCTCAAAAAAATTTGCATCCAGTGAGTTTTCAAATCAAACATACAGCCAATTCAATATACTTTACAATGTCAGTAAACCCAGAAGAATAATAAAATGTCTAAGTATTTTTTAGCTACTCTAATATGTGGATTAAGTTAGATTCTTTCTAATGAGGTGGAAGTTACTAGAAGCCACTGCAAGCACTGGTTTCCAGGGAGCAGGGTTTTGATTTTCAAGGAAACACAGATAACGTGTCCATTTCTTCTACTCTTGGAAATTCCTGATCTATGACAGGGACTCCCAACAACCTTTGCTGAATCTATTGCAGTTGGAATATGCTCTCCCAAGGATATCCCGTCTGTCATTGCATTCTCCTTTAAACCACATCATTCCCTAGTCCAGGTCTCTCTGTACCATACCAAAATCCTTGGCATAGGAAGAGTCTGTAGTATTTTCTCTCCAATCTTACAGCAAAACATCTTCATTTACTTCTTTATAACACAATTTTAGACAATTGCTTTGAGTTTGGATTTTTCCTTATTTTGATGGTTTTTTGTGGGGGTTTTTGGGCTGGTTTTGGTTTTTTAGTAGGAAATTAATCCATTGCAAATCTAAATCTCATAAACTAAGACTGTTCTATTCTGCTGTAGTTTATTTCCAAGAATTTCTACCATGGTATACAACCAGCATACATTTGTTTTGCTACAAACAGGTGGGAAGTCCAAGAATGGTAGCTGAAACACCATAGAAAATGATGATCTTAAAATGCCAGTAAAGTGGATTTATGCAGTGATATTTAGTTATGTTTTAATAATATTGGTTATGGTAATAGTTCTCCTTATGACTTTAATCTTCAGAATGAAACACCACAGTTAAAGCTGAAAATTGCTTATAGTGCTGACCCAAAGAACACCATCAATTTTGAACACATGGAGCAGGGCTAACAGCCTTCCTCCTTTTTTTTTTTTCAATCTAACTGTCCATTGATTACCTTAAAGGTTATGGGGATTACATATGCATGAAATATTGTGAGTGGAGTTATGGATAGTGAATGAATCAGCCTGAAGAGGTTTGGGGAAGTCAGAGGAGTAGCTGGCCATCTCAAGGACACCCATTTTCTGAAGGGTATGAGTGCCAGTATAGCTTACAGTTATTTTTCTCAGAATACTTGATGCATAAAAATTCTCATGTCAGTTTTCATAAAATACAAACAAATTGCTAAATAGATAAATAGGGCTATTGTCATATGAGTAACAGTCTCAAATACTTGGGGTTATGCATTACTATAACAATGCCAGGTGACTCAATGATACAGTCTTTGTGCGGAGAAATGAAATGAAGTAGTGATTGCTAAAAATGAGTGAACTAGGGTTTTTTAGGGGGAGGACAAAGTACTTTGGAAGTCAAAAGTCAGTGCAGCTTAAGGGCATATAGCATTTTTCTCTTAGACAAATTAAAATGAAGACTATTTCCCAAGGACCATTTATAGTTTTCTCAATAGGATTTAAAATGCAGTCACTTTTTTAGCATAAAACATTATGTTAGAACTGATCCAGTGAAAAAAAAACCTTTTATATCCAAATACTACCAAAAAGACCTCAGCCAGCATTACTTTCACTTGGTGTCTTTTCAAATCTTCCTGATGCTGCATATTTCAGGCTTGTGACACAGCTACCTATGATACTTTTCAGCACACGGAGGAAGTTGAAACCTTTTCAAATCCTATATTCACAAAGGGTTTAATGTATTACTGTAATTTTACTGACCAAGCCCAAAATAGATCTTTATAGGCCTTTGTTGTTTCTTCCTCATCTGGAAACATTTAACTTCCCCAAGCGCAAAAATGTCTAAGTCACATTTGTTAGAGTTCACACTTCTGCTATAACATATAAAATCAACAATGGGTGGAAAGCATTGCTCTGCAAACATCCTGCTGGCCAGACTGTCATTAGCTAACCTCAAACATTTTTACTCTTTTCTCTGTACTTAGGTGGTTCCTGAACTAAAATTTACTGGTCAAACTACCACATAATCAGTAAACTCCTGATGGTGAGGAGCCCTCCTAGGCCATTAAAAGCAAACAAACTTCACGTACATCAAAATCAAAGCATTCCTCTGGTTATCTTAGCTGTAAGAACATCTGCCAAAGTAAACCAATAACAACCTGAAAATGTCAGGCACTACTAACACAAAAAAAATAGAAAAGCTCCCACTCCACCCCTGCCAACAGCTTAATAGTTGGAAGTTACAGTAGGTGGCTTCTGTGGACCCAAGTTCATTACCCTGCCCGCTTCAGCCTGACAAAGGGAGTTAAGTCCAGTTTGTCACCCTCCTGAGAGCCTGCTGTAACCATTAGGCAATAGCACAGTCCAAGGTAAATCTTTCACTCCCTTCAGCTGACATTATTCCATTTGGTATAAATAATTAAATGAAGGAAGACTTGAATTTGACTTTCCCACATGATTGCTCTAACCACCAGGCTATAGAGTCAATCTCTCTTCCTTTTTTTTTTTCACCCAGCTTAATTAAAATTTAATTGTTTACACAAAGTGAAACAGTTTTAATAGGAGAGAAATTCTGAGAGACAGAATTCCCACTAAGCCAATACCTGGGAGACTTTCCTGAGAAAGAGAGGTCTCCCATCACCTCCTAGTTTCAAATCAAGGAATAAAACCTGCCTTATGGGGTAGGCAAGAGCCCCTTCTTATTTTGAAAAATGAAGCATTATCCCTCGATATTCATTATGTTTTTACGAGAAATGTATAGCGTGGCTTAGACACCAAATTGTAGGAAATGGCCATCACTTTCAAATCCTAACTGGAGTAAAGTGGATTGCAGACTCATGGCAGGACATCATATCTATTTTCAGAACTTCCTACAACTTATTTTTCCAGGTTTGTTGTTCAGCTCTTTGCCTTCTGCATACCTTATCTTCAGGCACAGAATGCAAGACATGCTCATAAAGCATGCAGACACCTAAGCCAGGGTGCCTGACTCTGTGGAGTGATGCTTGTGAAGCACAGAACCAGGGCAGACACAACCATTTCTGATTTATAAATACATCTTCAATATATTTGCACTGAAAAATCCTTTGAATTTTCATTCCTCAAAGTGCTCCTCAAATTAAGTTTGAATCCTGGGGCAGAGGGCAATACCAGTGGGAGTAAAGCTGTTTTATGTGATATTTTCCAATTTAGATTGATTGTTCTGTGGGACACTTTAGTAGAGCTGCTACTGTCAGCTGTTCAGGAGTGGATGTTTTTGAGATATGGAAAACAAACCCCTGAAAGCTTGCAAACACTTTGTTGTTTGCCCCTTAGGCGCATCTGGCAGAGAGACTGCTGCTGCTGACACGAACTCTCAGGTCTGATCTCACTGCTCCCAGGATGAAACAGTTAGGTAGATCTGATGTGAGGGATCAGGAGTCAGCTTGAAGCACAAGGAGAAATTGTCTTTTTTTTGTGAAATATTTCTATGAAGTGAGACCAGAAAAGTAACCTCAGAGGGATTGGATGATATTTTTTACAGTAGGGACCAGTGAGCTGTCTTTTCCCCTCCCACCACTTTTATCCTTTCTTTTTTCTCTTTGACAAGGTCTGTAAATATGTCAACTAATCTTGGAAAGTGGAGCACAGAAGACTCATCCAAAAAGGTCAGAACGTCCACGCAACACTTTTGTGTTAATATTATTCACATGCTTCATTTTCTTCAAGCTATTTCCTAAAACCTCCTTTGAATGTTTTCTTTTCTCATTCTTTCTCTAAGCCAGAAAGGTACACAATAACTCGGGTATTTAAAATACAAGAAAAAAGTGCATGGTATAATTTACATGATTTGGAAACATTGTTGGCCTGTGAAGCATAATGCAGTGAGTACTGGAAAAAAAAACCCATAAAAAAACCCCAAACCACAAAAGGACATATATTGTGACACTTAATCTAACTGATGCTTTTTCTTTAGTTCCAGTCTCACCACCAAATAGTTCACAGGAGGGCATGCTCTGTACAAAGTCCTAATACAGACATTTTAGGAAGCCTTAGCTTCATCCCTACATGTGACCTTAGTCCAGTTTCACAAGTTGTTCCTCAAATTTTCATATATTTTTGAGCCTACCAAGGAAAAACATCAAACTACACCAAGAACCCAGCATAAGAGAATTTAATTTCCGTATAAAGCTTTCTTGCTCAGTTCTTTCACTTCCTGTACTGAAAGAGACCAATCTACTTTTCACATAATTCCAGCAGACTTTATGGCAATTGACTGCTATTATATTCTTGTGAGAGCTTCCTCTAAACTCGGATCACTCTAGTCTTGTCCAATAAATCATTCCTCATTTCAGGTGTTTTGAGGTCATATCCTCAAAATTGGCCTCAATCTATTCTGTCACTTTATGCAGAAATCATGACCAGAACTGCCTTACTCAAGTTTTTGACTCTCACAGACAAGATATTCAAGAACCGTTTTGAGCTATTCCAAGACTATGGAGCTGTGTACGAATAATTTGCCAACAGGTCATCATTTTGCAGAGCCTCCCACCTGATAAAAACCAGTCCATTCATTCCAGTTCCAAAGAAGCTTTCTGGCAATTTAGGGAGCATAGGGCCCGCATTTTCTTCCCTACCAAGTGCCCAATGTCTCACTGCATTTTGCTTTTGCTGTCTAAAAACTCATTCTTAAGAAGAGAATTGGGCCTCCAGTGAAGCAGAAAGATACATTGCTTGATATGTCTATTGACCCAAAAACTGGAGGAAGGTGCCTGCATATCTCAGATTTTCCAGATTTAGCTGTAGGTTTTCTGTACAAGTCTGTTTCACCTCACCTACTTTGTTTTCCCTACAAAACAGAGAGCTTTAGGAACAACTATCAAAATCTATAAGATATACTTCTTGTAATCCTTGTCCTAAATACCACCTTATTTTTGTCTCCCTTTTTAAACTGTGGGTTAGATGGCAGATCTCAGAACCACCCCAGCACATTTTCCATACTCTCCCTGAACATCCTTGTGCTTCTGGCACAACGGTACAGGGCTGCTGGTGCTAAGCCTGAAATACAACCATTGCTAGAATAGATGCTTAGAATGCTTTGAGAAAGGCTTTCCTGTCCCTTTCCAAGCTCTACCTCTCCACAGGAATGATTGGTTGGGATCCCAACTCCTTGATTTAATTTCTGACCTAATCTTTTGAAAAAATACACCTGCCTTGTCCTCCTAAGCAGTACTAACTAGCTGGACAATACTTTCTACATTTACCTCAACAATATGAACCATCACAGGTAAGGCTAATTATTCCTGCACAGCTTATCTTACATCACCTATCAGAAATTTCTGGTAGATTGCATACAGCAATTACTGCATACAGTAATTACGACATACAATTACAGAAACATTGGATGGAAATATTTATTAAATCTAAGAAACTTCGTCAAATTTAGAAAAAAGAAAGTATAACCCATAAGGTTCCTGAATCAAAATAAATATGAAATTTTGATTGGTAGAAAGAAGAACAACACTGAGTTAGTATGAAAAAAAAAGTCAATAACTCTGGCAATCCTCCACCAGCACAGAGGAAACAAAAAGTAATTCATTTCACAGTGTTTTTTCCTTCTCACACTTTCCTGTATCTTCCTCTTCTCACCTCAGCCCTCAAATCAATCTCTTGCCTTTCAGCACTCTACACACACACATACACTATACATTCCTTCAGGGCAGTGCACAATTCCCTTACCTGTTTTGACAAGAAATGCACATTGAGTCACATGCCAGAGGCCATGGTTACACAAAAGTCACAGGTCAATAAAGATCACTTACGTTTCCTATGAGCTTTTTCATCTTCTTTTTTTTCCCTTTGGGAGCCAGGGCCTCAGAAAGGAAAGAAAGAAATGTCAAGGGCCCCTTTGCCAAGTGCTATAAAAAAATATCCCCCAAAACCCACCACTGGATGCTCCCCCCCCCCCCCCCCCCCCCCCACTTCCTTTCTCCT
>VZTJ01000827.1:1184425-1241385 GCA_013397795.1 Orthonyx spaldingii
TTTTATTTGGGTGAACTCAAACCCTGTCAGCCTCAAAAAGTCCACCAAGCAGCAAGTCTGGACTATCTCAGGTTTAAAAGGCAACAATTTAAATGAGATTGGTACTAGATACTGCAGGTTCTCAATTTATGCCCTCCCCAAACTTCAAATTCTCTTTTTAAATTCATAACAAAATTATTAAATTTGAAGTGACAAGATGTTTTCTCAACAAAGAAATTATCCTTTAAAAATGAGAAATAGTGATGGTGTAAAGTTAAATCCCATAATAATCTTCAGAAGTCTTATACCTCTTTTTCCAGAGCCAACTAGTATGTACTTTTAGCTAAACATGAAAACCTGATTATATTTAGAATTTGAAAATGTTAAGAGAAATCTTTACCTTACACTCAGAAAATTAAGAATTAAAAAGGATTTTTGCTTCACAACATTAGGAAATTTTTCACTTTAACTAAAAGCTAAAATGGAAGTTTATTTTTTAAAAGATATTTTCCTCAACTACTGCTTGTGCTCATTGAACTGATGTTTTATGCCTTCTTATGGCTGCTGACTGCTGGCATTTGTATATGTGATATATTAACAAAGAAAAAAGAACTGAAGCTTTTTTTTCTGATTAAATAAAGGTAGCATATGATCTTTGCAAAGAGATAGAGGATTTAGAATTGATAATTCAATGCATCCTAATATTTATGGTGTAAGATAAGGTCACCTTCATACTCCTGATTCAGTCCTTGAAAATATCTTATTCTGGCAAAGTCTGTTTAGTAGTAATCAAGCAAACCAAAGGTATAATGAAGAGAGCTGAACAAATAATTCACACTGAATAATTTACTCAAACTTCATTTCAAGTTCTGGAGTGTAAATGAACAGTTTCCTTGAATTTTATTTATTCAGAAAGAATATATATTATTTTTATCTGTATACACTTACTGAACTTTTGATCTATCTGATTTCAGAAAGCTAAGTCATGGAGCTAGTTAATTTCATAATTTTTCTGATTCTCCAATAAATCAAGAAAACAGGTACCCAAATTAAAAAAAAAAACAAAAACAAAACAGAAAAAAACCGGGATATTGATTATTTTTTCTTATAAGGTAAGGTACATTGGAAAAAAAAATTATCATATCCTCTTTAGACAATTATTCCCTAGTCAAGAACATAATCCTTGAAGAAATAGAAAACAGAGAGTTTCACCAGTGCAAGGTTTTAATTTGGTGGTCTCCTGCAACATCTTACCTCTGCAGGTATCTGCTCTCTTCAAAAAGTGTGTTTATGTTTCCCCTTTATTTACTTAGAAAAAAATAGAATATTTCAGTTGGAAGGGACCTAGTCCAAGTATATTTAAATTTCTTTGTGCCAGTGTGCTGTGAGGTGGAACGGGGAGCACAGCCATCCTCTCCTGTACAAAACCAGCGAGTATTCCAGCTCTTTAAAGTAAACATATCATTTATTAATTCCATTGGTAAGAAGCTTTGATGAGCAGTTTGGTTGCAATGCAGTCAGTTGTGTGTTGTGTAATGACCAGTTTCTGATTTGACTGTGTAGCATCTCTAATATGACAGGTTTTTTTAAAAGTCTTATAACCAAATCCAGGAATGTCTTTATAGATTACAGGCATCTCTTTTCTTTGATGTGGTTAAATTTATCTTAGGTTTTCTTACATTTAGGTACATCTAGGCAGTGGTCAATAGCATTGCTTCACTTTGCACGAATATCTACAGCTACAGTCAACATATTGGAGCAAAAAGAATTGCCTGTATTCCCAACTCAGCTTTGAACCTCTACTCAGCCCTCTGCCTCAATGATAATATTGCTGTTGGTAAATAGGCTAAAGATGTGTCAAGTTAGTGACTTCTACTCACCCATTGAACCACTGCCCAGACTTGGCTTTCTTGCACCAAAAGACACAACACTGAATATTATAGCATTTAAATATTGTTCTAAAATAGTAATTATTGAGCATCATTACCTCTTTCTCCTACAGAGAATTTTATGGGTTGTTTAACTCAAGGGAGGGGTAAGACTTTATTAAAATTGATGGGGCTTTTCTATATGTGTCAGACTGATATCCTGTGACAAGACACTGAGCTACAAATCAACAATTAATGTTCATTGTCTGAAATTCTAGAGCTAAGGACCAAGTTTGTTTATGGTTAAAGACAAACCCCGTCCTCCCCACACCCAGTTCTACTTCTTAAATTATATAGAAATGCTTTTTTTAGAAAAATATACAATGTAAATTCCAGCAAATCAGACAGCGCCAGAATGCATACTTCAACACATGAAAGTAGAGAACGTTTTCAAATGACTATAATGTCTCCTTTCTCTAGTGATAACAAAATGGATGCTGGCATTCAGCTGTGCACAATGCTGAGCTCTATTCAATAAAGAACCCCAAAAGATAAGGCTTCTGTTGCCCTCACTAAGGCTTTAGAATTCTAACAAGGTGCCGTAAGTGATATAGATATAAAATCTACCAACAACCTGGAGAAGAAGTCAGGTTGAGAAAACTTTACAGTCATATTGGATTGTATTTAGATTATTGTCTTTAGCTTTTTTTATCCTTGAAAACACTGTGGTTTTATTTATTCAAACAACACATAACAAAAATTAAACAGCCAAAAAAATCCATACAGAACATTTTATTCATTAGGGCTTTATATAGTAACCTTTTCTTTTTTTCTTTTTTATTTTTTCTTCTTTTTTTCCTTTTTTCTTCTTTTTTTCCTTTTTTCTTTTTTTCTTTTTTTTTCTTTTTTTCTTTTATATGCTTTTAAAAAAACTACATCTATTTTATTTGGTTTAACACTACTAGACTCATTATCCAAGCAAAAAGAGCAGATTAATTCCTAAAACTCAGTTTTAAATTTCTCTTTAGAGGTTTGATTGAATTCTATTCTGAAAATTCACTTTATGATGTTTTATCTTAGTGGTATTATTCAACTTCAGAATAAATCCTGTAACAGTTTCAGCTTGGGGCCTCTGTTGGGAGACTAGCCTTATTTAAAAGTACAGGAGTAATAATTGTGTAATCTGGGACCCATTTCCTGTTCTGCTGCAGATTTTCTGGGCAATCACTTATATCCTTTCAGGCCCAATCTGATGAAATGAGCTATGGAACACTTCCTGCAGGACTCAATCAGCATATCATTATCCTGCACATGGAAAATTGGGAAAATAAACACTACCCCTCAGATAAGATGTAAACATTCATTAAATGTTTTAAATGGCTGCAAGACTCTTAACATATAAAATATTATAGAGTGATTTTAATATTTAATGTCCAATACAGTTTGGGGTTTTTTTCCCTCTTTCCCGATCACTTTACATAAGAAGTTCCTTCAGCTATTCATAAAGGGATTGCAAATCCACATGACAAAACATGTAGTTGAATTTGTCATAAAAGTTGAAAACATTCTGGATGCTGCCTTCTCTATAATCCTGTTCTCTAACACAAGAAAAATACATAAACCTTGTTAAGCCTGCAGGGACTGTATATTCCTTGTCCTCGCTAGAGAAAAAAGAAGCTGAAGAATAATTGTTCATAGAATGGTTTCTAAACAAAGTTTTGTTTGGGTTCTTGGTTTTAGTTTTTGGTGTTTGTTTTTCTATTTTTAATAATTCAAGGAAAATTATTTCAATTTTATAAAAATAAAAATCATTCTATTTTTTACTAAAATATATTTTCCTCATGCTATATGTTTAGCACATGTTCTCTGAAGAGGCATAATTGCTTTCACTAAAGTCATCACGGGCCTAATAGAGCTATCTGTTCCCCAGGAAAGTTGTTTTTATTTATTTTTCTACTAAGGTACATCATAACCTTCCCTTGGATAAATAACAACAGTGAAACATAAGAAACTGTATACAAAACCCACAGATTTCTTCTTCTTTCGTAGTCAGTTTTTAAAGCCCTACTAGCCAGAAATGTAATGGGTGATCACAAAATTTGAGTTAAATCACCAACCATCAAAAAATTAGACTATCAATAAAATGACACAGAAAGGTATTGCAATGAGATTTTAAAATGGTTTTAATATTCAAACCACAAAGTTGCTTTAAAATGGGTGACAGTTTTAAGACAAACTTTCTCAGATCTTTATTTTTTTTTTTGATTCATATACATTCAGTGTCAATTTGTTCAATTCTGCATGCTTTTGAAAAATATTTCCACTGACCTAACTTTGGGTTGGGAAGAAAGGAGCTAGACACCCCTAACAATACATATATATTTTTTTAAATTTTAAATAAAACTGACAAGTCTCCAGGCTAAGCAGTTCAAGGCTGATTTCTGCAATACAGTACTGTAACTCCTCAGCAAGGGTTCCTAAGGCTTACAGCAAATTTGTGCATCCATGGAAAGTCTGGTCAAAATAAAATATTGCCTTAAGCTACATAACACCAAAAAATGCTTCCTGAAATTTTGTCATCAAAATGTGCTTGAAGAACAGTTGAAAAATACTACAGTCCTTTGCCAAATTTCCTTCAGCTACTGCTGAACAACTAGGGTATGGGTCACAGTGATTATGCTGTGTTTAGGGAAAGACAATAACAGCGAAATAATTGAAAATTAGTTCTGTGATAGAGAACCACCCTCTGCTCTGATGTGCCACGTTCAAGGCGGTGTAACTGCAGGGCAATCAAAGGACCCACGTAAAATGGATAGTGTGGAAAACACGGTGTTTGCAAAGACCTTTGCAACTGGATGTCAACTGCAGTTTCATCATCGCCTGGACCTGCAGCCATCAAAGCCGGTTCAGATGTGTTTGCAGCTCCCAGAAGTGATGGGAACTGAAAACAGTGTCTGACCCAGTACCTAAGAGCTGCTTTTATTATTTGGCACTATTCACGATGGACATGGTAATGAGGCAGAAGAATAAAGCTTCCCACTGCAAGCAAAACATTTGGGGTGCTTGTCTAATCAATGACTCAACTACATCCATTAAAAGGGCCAGAGCCCTCTGAGAACACTCTGATGTGATGTGGTATTATTGTGCTTCAAAAGTCAAAGAGGTATTTTCTATTTCCTCTGTGGAGCAAAAGGAGAGGAATTTGCAGAAGTTCACTAACAATAGTACATGTGTTGCTTTCTCCATCATAAACACTTGTTTTTATCATTTTGTTTTCAGATAGCAGAGGCAAAGCCAGCCGGGAGATAGGCAGGGAGTCAAAGAGAAGAAAAGGGATCCCTGGAGGGTTAGTGATGTTCAAGCAGATGGGGGAGGAGGGAAGAGAGAGTGGGAGCAGATGGGAGGGGGGAAGAGACCAGAAACAGAACAGATGTGGGGGTGGGAGGGGGCTAATTTTGGTTAAAGACAAACGAGGACAAATATGAATTAAATTCGTAATTTACATTAAGAATCTTCTTTTTCCCAAAAGCACGCATTTTGTGTCTTACGCTAGAGGAAAGTTTCAACAGCCTGCAAAACATAAAAGACAGAGCAAACATCAATGTCACTTGAGCAAGCACTAGAAAGTGAAGGAGGTCTGTAAGAGTTTCTCAACCATGAGGTTTTGTCTCTAAAAAGCTGGAAACTGAAGCGTCCCACCTGTACTGTATTCCACTGCAAAAAGCACAAATTTGGAAATTAACGTAGCAGCAAAACAATAAAGAGGAGACTTATGCATGTGGATGAAGAACAGAACTCTGAATTTCCTGAAGTAAAGAGGAAAAATAATAAATTTTGAGTTATTGAACCATGAGTGAATTACATGCAGGTCTACCCTAAATAAATAATAAAAATGTATAGCCTATGCTTACATGCAGAACATTTTCATTTCCTGTGAAGCCACTCTCTATATTCTGTCCAGTTCTATATTTTGAAGTTGAATTTTGTTGTTGTGCTTCCTGGCAGGGTGTGTAGGTTGTGAGTGAAGGCTGACTGGGAATGCTGCAGCTGAAAGTTAATTAGCGTGTTGGCAAGCTGTCAGCCAGACTTCTGTCTGTTTGCTTTTCGTATAGAAATGAATGAGAGTGGATTCCAGAGGTGTCTGAGTACAATTAAGCATCTCACTCTCTAAAATAAATATTTTATATTGCAGCACGCTTTTAAGGATCAGCCAGAATGTATCCATTGATGGTATTTTCTGCTGATATCCTTAAATGTAATATATGGAAGCAGGTAGAGAAGATGTAGTTTAATTGCATCTGTTTGGTAGAGCATGAGGGCCAGATTCTGTGTTTCATTTAAACACAGAATATAATTTTATGTAATCCAAAAACCTGCTCCAGGCTTGTAGAGGAATATTGGAGATCAGATTCTGGCCCAGATTAATTTGGCCTAATTTAGTTGCTGGTTCTGCAGCAGCCAAGTCTATGTCAAATGCTAGAAAAATATTTTCCAGTTCTATGTCGAAAAACTGGTAGAAATCTTGTAATATGAAACAGTGTGCACCCAGTAACAAACCTTCACCCACAGTAACTACTAGGCATGTGACAAAAGGATGGCTGAATTTCACAGCCCAAAATTAAAGTGAGAATTTGCAGTGGGTACAGCAGGGAAAAAGGAGAGCTAAAAGGATACTAGAGAATGGCAACCTTGATGCCACTCCCATGGGGAGCTTGCCTATAAATGAGTTTCACCTGACCAGGAAACAAAGAACAATTTCTTCATTTGAAGAAAAGGAAGTGCATCAGCTCCAGAAATCACAGAATTATTTCTGTCTTTCCTTGCCTCTAGGAGAGTATATTCACCTTGGGTATTCAGGTATGCTTCAGGTGTGCCACAAGAGTGCACATATAGCCCCCGTGGAATAGAAATGACTGAAAAACAAAGATTGTGCTGCAGCCAACATCTAGGCCTAGTGCTATTTTCTTGCAACCAAGAACCCCAAAAATCTGATGTGTCCAGCCACAAATGAGGCTCTAGAAATTCCCCTTGCTACCACTGCCCGCAGAGAAATGGGGGCCTCCAGAGCCAGAGGGTAGGCTGAGTATCTCTGAGCAGAATTATATTGTCTTAAACCAGTTTTATGGTCCCCTGAAGGAGCAAGCACAGATGACATGGGCAAGAAAAGTGTGATGCAGACTGGAATATTATCTGGAGACACCATAGAATGCACTTCCCAACAAACCTGACTATCTATTAAACAGATATCTAAGACTTGTACTTGGGTCCCTGGTGCTGCAGGGCAGGCAATATATAAAACCCCAGAAAAGGAACCTCCAATTCCTCAAAATGACCAGTAGTATTCAATATTTCTTTTTTTATCTTTTAAATATTATAAACTTATTTTCTATAATAAAGTTGCCAAACTTTATGAAACCTTACAACAAAGTCACAGAAACATCTAGGCACAAAGAACTCGTGTTCTCTTGGGTGCAGTTGTCCTCTCTTACTGTTTGCTTAGCTGGTTTGTGACTTAGCACAGAGACTGAGCTCAGTGCTGGTTGCTTTCTGAATCCCATTTCTGCTTTGTTTTGAAGTTCAGCGTGAAAATACCGACTCAGAACCTTCTTAGGTTGTCACTAGCTTTTACCTGAAGAAGGAAGGCTCCCTTGTGCCCTCATCAGTATACACATGTGTGAAGTTTAGAGTATTGGTTTATATATTTTTAGAAAGGATGTAAACTATTTGGAATAGAAATTGATCCCAAGAGTTCGTATATAACCCATAAGGATTCGTATTAATCCCTAACCCACTAATCCTGCAGTTTCGATGGCTTAAAAGCCTACTACTTTAGAATTCTTTGTGTCTGTATCCCCAGCTGGTCCTTAATTGTTTCTTTTCTATATTTATGCGTACTCCAGATCATGTGTTGGTATACAATGTCATTATCATAAATTGATTTAAATCTGTCGGGCTCCAACTCTCAGAATCCATCAGCATAAAGCAAAGCATTTATTTCCTGTTCATCACACGATAGTGCTGAAGCAGTCATGACTTCCATGCTGCAAAACACATCAGCACATAAATTAGTAAGTGCAATTTATGAGAACAGATTCATAACAAGTACATTTCTAGCAGCATTGTATTAAAGAGGAATGTTTAAGTCAGGGCAGCTTGTCCCTCCAGATTGTCAGTCATTTTCAATCACAATAAGAAGAATCTAAAGCAATTTAAGTAAATATAGAAGTTTCTTTGTTTGAGCCTGTTTTTGTTAACAAGTGTTGCCAAGGTAGAAATTATGCCAACTGAGAACTGGTTAGGCTCTGCCAATTTGCCTCAGCTGACCCCAAACCATAAGCTTCTAAGAGCACCGAAATAAAGAGAGACTATTGTTAATGTTGCTGAGCTATCCAGAGGGTCCTAAAGAGACCTCTGTTATCTTTTATAAACACCAGGAAGATCTAATTCAAGTGCCAAAGGAGAAGCAGGTTATCTTCATTACAGGGATGAAGGAGTGAACACGTAACAGCCTGTAGGATTGATACTGCTCAAAATAAAAGTTACAGGGTACTTTTTGACATAAGCACCCTGTTACAACGTGTTTCACCTCGAGTTTAAAGCCCATTAATCTTGTGAAGAGCCGGAAATCCACAGTCTGTGTCATTTAGCTGGCATGAAACACAAACCGCCCAGCAAAGCTGCTGAAATTCTGATCTACAATAAGCTTGTGAATGAGATATGGGCAGCCTTAGCAGCTTGTTGCTTTTGGTAGCTGCCATTACTAACTTCTTTCCTCTTTTTTTCTCTCCCGGTTATCGATTTGGCAGTGTGTATTTTTTCTCTAGTCACTTGCAAAGGTAGAGGTGCCATATGAAATAGAACAGCGAAGGTTGAAGACAGCATGTTTGCCCTTCAGGAGAGATATCTTCATTAGACATTTCTCTGATCTTACCCTTGGCTGTGCACCCCAGTTTGCTAACACCTGGAAGCTACAGCCTGAGATTTCTTGTGGGCAGCTCTGTAGCCTTTATAAGGTTTCCTGACACCCTGGGACTCTGCTCTTAAATATTTTGAACATCATGGCCTGGACACCTCATGTGCAAATATAATGAGGATCAGAAAATATCCGATCATAAGCACCTTGCTCCTGATCCCTCTTGGAGACCTACTGTCCACTTCACCTACCAGACAGATTTTTACCCTTTCCAAACACCCCTTAATATGTCAGTGGTCCCTGTTCTGCCTAAAGACATCCCCTAACACCCTCACCCACAGCCTAAAGATGGGCCAGAAAAAGTGGCAGATGACAGATGACAATCTGATCAATCTCTTGCCTAAAATCCAGAACATTCAGCAGCTCGTTGGACCCAGATTCAAACAAGAGCACTGGTGACTTGCCAGGAAGGGCTAATGAAGACCAAATACCAACCTGTGCAGGATTGACTATTGAATAACCCCTCTAAACAGGAGCACTTCTTCCAGAGACCCCTGTGCTTGAAAAGGCCAAGACTGAGCACGCAGTACCCTCCCCTTTCCACCCCCACCTCACCCCATTTCTACTTCAAGCACTTGTCTGTTCTGAGTTTTCCAGGGAGATCAGCTACATTTTGAGAAGGACACAAAATCATATTATTTTTGCACACAAAACCTAAGAGCATTTTAAACGGCAGACAGCTTATTACGCCTAGGAAACGCTGCAGCATACCAGCGTTCCCATATTCTCTGGTAAGTCCATTTCTGTCAGAACCTGTTTGCAGGTTGCTGTGGGCAGTGGGGGCTGCCCGGCGCTCGGCTCTGCAGAATGAAACGCCTGGCAGTGCGACCTCCCGGGTGCCCTCAGAGAAGCCAACAAAACAGTTCGGGTCAAGACAAATCAGAGAAGGGAATCAAGGGAAAAGGAAATAGAAATAGAAAACAGTCATTGATACTAAAACTCACACGATAAAATTTGTAATAGCTTGACCCAGGTAAGCAGACAGACTGTTTTAACAGGGTTTTTTTTTTTCTCTTTCCCAGCATATTTGCATAAGTGATGCAAGAAAAGAAAGGACTGTGAGTGGTTGATGAGAAATGAGTTATTTCTTAGTGCTGGTGAAGTCTCTGAATTTTATGAACAGAGTGGGTTTGGTTTTGTGGTATTTTCCCCATTTTGCTATTTTAATACCAAGAGACTTATTTTTCATATTTAGCTCAGTCCTTACTATCACTTAGTGTATATGGATACAAGAATTTTACCAGGATAGATCTTGAACCTTGAATATTTGGATGGAAAAATATATTCAAATAATAAATTAAGCAGGAATCTTTTTGATCATTTGCTTAAGAGAAATACATTTACATATTCAAATGCAATGATTCATTGAAGTAACGTGCTGAGACATTGTCGAGGAGCTGACTGCTTGCTCAGGTTCATATTTCAGCTTGTGAACACTCATGAATCAACCTTAGAATTTTGTTTTCATTGCTGCTCAGCACTGTCAATGTTTTAATTCTTCACAAAGTTCTAATTACTGGAAACACTTTTTGATGAATATCCCCAAGGCTTATAGTAAGTGAAAATCAGTATTTGGAAAAGCTAGTGAATGCAATCATCCCATTAGGGCATGACGAAAAGTAGTGTTTTTCCTGCTTGTCCTTTGCTATCAGTTTGCTTATTGTAATAGCTCTTTTATCTCTGTCTGTATTTTATACTCACTATACTCTGTAGTGCTTTTGTGCTCAGTGGCATCACATAAATCAATACTTTTTATGTTTGTTCTTGCCTTGATATGTGTTTGTAAATCCTATTACCATGCAGACTGGAGAGGAAAATACACACCAGAATTAGTCAAATTAATATTTTATTTGTTATATTTGTTCTCATAGTGGCTGATTCCATATTTGGTCTTTAGACTTTATGATTGGTTAAATCAGTTGACTTAAAAGCATCCACGACTCTGAAAGCTCTGTTTGCTGCAAATTAAAATATATTATGTATATGTTTTCCTAGTATCTGGCCAGCTCTATTACAGGGAAGATGCTAATGTGACACACTGAAGCATGAACTTCCCCACGTGCACCAGAGAAGTGACACATTTTCAATGAAAATTCATTGTATCTACAGGAAGGCAGAATAATCAAGGTCTCTGCACAGCCTTCTGTAGAGACACACAGGGAGGCAGTGAGGCCTCTTTGCCTTTCCAGAAGACTCAGCTGGATCCTGTACACAGGAACCACAGGATACTGCAGGCTGGATCCATCCAAATTCTTATTCTAAATCCTCTCATATGAAACTAGTGGAGAATAAAGAGAATGCAGTGAAGATTAAAAACATCAAACACCACTCTGTTATGGCAAGGGAAGGTTGCTGATAGGAATTTATCATTATTGAATGAAATTTAGGTTCAAGAAAAGAAAAAAAATGTAAAATGGGTGATTGCTAGAAGGTCCTTTCTCATATAAATATTTTCCACGTGTATACGTTCAGTCACCACAGCTTTAGATTGTGTTTGTAAAAATGAATTACCAGACAGTGCCATGACTTACCCTGGAGACTTCTGCAAGTTGAAAGCTTCAGCCTTGTAATTTATGTTTAATAATTTAACACATTAATAATATTTTAGATTTGGATTATTGAACATAAGCATGGAGATTATTTAAATGAATATTTAATTTTTATTCACCTTGCAAGAAGACAGAAGGTGTTTTTAATTGCCAATAATAAAATGTAGAAAAATTATCAGCAAAGAAAGCAATTAAGAAAGTGTTTTTACAAAGAATTTGTGGCAGAGGGGGATATTTTCATTTTTTAAGATGATAAAACAACCTTGTCAAATGAATGAGCTTTAAGGATGTGATGAGTTTTATTCGCACAGTTTCCTGCTAATTTATCTGCACTAGCACAAAATAACATATGCTGTTTTTCATAGTTTCCATCTCTACATTCTGAAATTATCTCGTGGGCTTTACATACTGCAATTCTGCCCAAAAGCTTGAGTTTCTTGGAGACCATTTGAACCCAACTTCTAGCTATTTGCAGTGTGGTAAATGTAATCTTGAATCTGATGCTTGCAGCAAAACTTTGAAAAGTCTCTGAAATCCTTTTGTATCTGTCATACTTTGGGGTTTTTACTATGCATTTGTTCTTCTGCTATTGAAGAAGCTATTGGTTTGTGAGTATTTTTCTGGAAATTTTTATTATTTATTATTGTACTTAGGAAGCAATCAAATCAACCTTTGCAGAACAGCATTTGATTTTTAGTACTGTTTCTCTGAAGGTATTATTTGACTGAGTTTCAACTCACTGCCCTACCTCTCTAGAATTTAGAGACACTTTAATTTCCACCTTTTGCCTCAAGCTCATACATTTTTAGCTTTATTTGGTTTTGATTTCTATAATTCTTAGAAATTGAAGAACATTTTTCTTCCTAGTCTTCTAAACACTGAAACATTCTAAAAGAAACTCCAGGACAAACCTCATCCTTTAAAGTTTTTCATCAGTGTTTACAGCTAATTACTGCTAAACTAAATATCTTGTGATGCAGTATGCCACAAATCATGCATATCTTTTGTGGGTATTCAATATGAGCCACATATGTGCAATTTTTATTCAAGTTCCCTTCTGTCTAGCCAAATTATCAGATCATTATGGCTCGCTTGCCTGTTTGGGCTCCCTTCCAATGCATTCCACATTTGTATCTATTTTTCCCCTACTGGTCACTTACTATGCTGGAGGCTATTTTTAGTATTCTTAACTCCTCCTCTAATTTAACACTTTTCAAAAAGGCAAAATTCTACTGCACAAAGCAAGGGAATTATCTCTGTCTCATATCCATGGTGGACAGGACAGAAAATAACAAGCTTAAATTATAGCAATGAAGATTTAAATTAGATAATATAGAAAGAAAGCAAAGGCAGAGAACAAAACAAAAAATGGTTTCCTACTAAAAGGAGAGTTAAGCACTAGGATAGACTGTTTGGGGAGTATATGAGATCTCTGTCACAGAATGTTTTAAAAGACAGGTTAGACAAACATCTGTCAGGAATGTTTTAGGTATAACTGATTCTGCCTTGGGGCAGAGGGAATGGATGAAGTGACCTCTCAAGCTTCCTTCCAGCTCTATTTTCTGTTTATTTCTAATTTTCTTTTTTTTAGCCTGGATTTAGATGGGCTCTTCAATGCACTTTCTATTTGCAATGGGTGGTCAGATTTCTGTTTATAAAATACAGATGTTGCTGTTAAGAAATATTCAGACGATAGAATTTTTAGTTAGGAAAATTGTGATTAAAAATATCATTTAAATACAAAGCACATAAAATATTTTTAGCAAAGTTCATAAAAACTAACAAGGAAAAACACAGAAAGCAGTACTTGAAATCATTAATTACATAAGGGACTTCAAACATTGATTAGGCTGTACCACTTGTCCTTATTCTAAGTGGTATTGACCCTTTAGAAATGAAGTTGATCCAATACTTTCTACTGTAACTCCTCTTAGGGATTAGGAGATTTCAAGTATTTTCTCTTGTGATATTCAGTTTTTGATAGCTTAAAGCTAAAGTGAATTAATTCTTTCCATACAAAGGAACTATCAAATTCCAAGGAACACAGTTAGGTATAAACAGTACATATGTAACAATCACAAAGTAAAAAAATATTTTGTGTGCTTAGTTGGAATAAGCTGGAGTCATGTAACGTTTAATTCCTGCAGCATAATTTCAAAGGATTTATTTTTGTTCCTCAAGCACTGCTGTCAGAAACAGAAAGCCAAGCTTCTATTGGGTGTGATGGGAACCTGTTATACCCCCTGGTTCCTGGTGCAGAGTGTAGTGAATGTTCACCAAAGTTCGACTGAGAGCCTTCTTACAGGGTTGTGCAAAACATTTCTTCAAGAAAAATATTTGCTGAGGGCTCCCTGCCTGTCTAAGGCAGTCTTTGTTTTACCTCAGGAACACAGAAGGCATTCCCCACGGCCAGGAACAACACAATTCAGTTGCAGTTGGATCTGTTAACTTTATTCCGTTTTCTTTTAATATACTGTGAGTTTACCTCACTGAATTCAGATGTATTTTAAAGATATTTTAAATATAAATTAGATCATGTGGAAAGCGGTTTGGATGTTTTATAAATATTTATCATTGTAACGTGTCATACTTTGAATTCCAGATTAAAAATTGACAAAGCTCAACATATTTTTCATCTCAATCAGTCAGTGTGTGTTCAGATTGATTTATTATTTATTTATAAGGGTTCGTAATTGAGGCACATTGCCACACAGGTGATTGGTGAGGCAGGCAGTGACACTGCGATCCTGCGGCGGACAAATGCGCGGGTACCACATGAAGTTTGTTGGGATATGCTGTCAGTTCTATCAGCAAGCACAGAGCTCTCGTGCACATAGATATGTTCCTGCTGACAACACAGTGACTCTGCCTCTTAATCCAATACAGTCTCATGATGAGAAGAACGTACGTTCTCCCTGAATGCTTTGGCTCAGCCCAGATGTCGAGCTTTTGTCTGTGTGTCTAGTTCAGACAGACCATGAAATATTTTGGGGCTTCAAGTTTCTTTGAACTCTTACATTGATCTGGGAGCCCAAAGCAGCACTTGCCATACCCTGAAAGCTGAGTGTTATCAGCCAATATGAATCCATGAAAAAGGTTGAAATAATTGTATGGAATGGTCTGGGGTTTTTGTTTTTGTTTTTTTGTTTGTTTTTTTTTTGTTTTTGTTTTTTTTTTTACAGTTTGAGATCTCATTTCTATTTCTTTTATTCTTTCATCTTTGAAACACAATGTAAAGTTTCATTGCAAGACTTTAAGGTACTGGGAGATGCCATTGATTTGTGCTGCACTGAGGTAACAGGTGTGTTTAGTAAATTTTGTATTAAGCATGGTACAGACATATGCAGTAAAAGCAATATTATCAGGCTTTAAAAGAGATTAGAAATCTGTTGTAATGCTGACAAAATTTTTGTTTCACATAACTTCCCGTACCTAATTATGACTACAATTTTGTATATTCCAGCATGGCCTGAGAACCAAGATTCCAGATATTTACTATTAATTTCTTATTTTGTATTTATTCTGGATTTTAGATACATGCATTACAATGCCCTCTGTCCCTCTGTATGCAAGCACTGGGCTCAGTGGTTCATGAGTAGTTGTTAAGAAGGGCAATCCAGGCCATGGGCAAGCTAGATATAAATAAAAATACAAAACTAAAAACACTCAGATACAATTGAGAAAGTTTTAAAATAATTATTGGCTGTAGAACATCATATTCTTGACCTTATCTGTGTCTTTTGACCACATTATTCAATATCTGAGTAGCTGGTTGTTTCATCCTTACTTTTTGACTATTTTTCTACCCCCAAATGAGACACATATCCTCTGCACCTCGGTGGTGAGGGCTCAGACAGTGAGCCAGCTGTGTTGTGAGAGCATCAACCACCCCCATTAAGTTAAATACTTATAAAAATGTCTATTTTCCTGCACAAATAGGCAGCCAACTTTGAAAAATAATTATGTTGTTTACAATGATTTTGACCTAAGATTTTTTTTCAGAGAAACACGAAAGCAGTTTCTTTGAAGAGCTATTAAAAAGTACATTTATGATTATTTTCTCCGCTTTATTTTTTAAACCAGAAAAGTAATAGAATTTTCCTCTGAAGGTCAAGAGTCCACATGCATATTTTTTGGTTAATTTCAGATATATATGTACTTCTTCCTCCATAAGTAGGTTATATTTCTCTACCACATCATCCAGATCTGTTGTGCTTAACTACAGTGGCTGTAAGTGAGCATCTAGGTCAGAGTCATAAGGAGAGATGTTACCACTGCAGCTGTTGAGAAATTGCTTTGGTGGTCTTTGCTAAATTTCCACTGCAAGTGCAGCACACTAGAGATGTAAATATTTCACTTAAATACATCTTTTAGTCTGGATTTATTGTCCACTGTATCTGTTTCTCTTTCAAAATTTTAAAGACTACAGGAAAATGATAGGCCCCTGGTGTGGAAAATTGTGCAGAAGCAGAAAGTAATTCAGCAAATGTTATCTGGGAAGCACAGCCCACGGGCTCTTGTTTATAACCCTTCTTCCAGCCCAGGCTTTGTTGGGCACTTTGCCATACATTTGTGGAGACAACAAAAAGAAAAGATCAATAGCTTAAAACAGTCTACAGAAATTTTACCCTAAAGCCCAAAAACACATAACCAAAGATTCCCAGACTTGCTAATAGTAGTTAACACTATTTTCTTTTTCTGTCACTCATTAAAAAAAAAACCCAAAGAACCCACCCAAAACAAACAAATAAAAAAAGCAAAACAAACAAACAAAGACAAAACAAATAAACCACAAAACAAACCAATAAAAAACATACTAAAGTTTAGAGGGGAGGAAATCAATGTGGTCATAGTCCCCAGCATTACCTCCTCTATACGAGTCATTGGTCTAATCTATTCCTTCCTTTTTATGCCCTGAGACAAATACACTTCCTGAAATTGCATTGATCTCTAGTAAGTTTTCTTAAAAAAAAAAAAAAAAAATTAAAAATCCAACCAAACTAAAAAAGCTTTGTTCAGAAAAACAGCCCACACAATTTTGTAAATCACACAGAAAATAAAACAGATGTCCTTTTATAAGTAATGGCAAAAGATTTTTAATGTATTATTTATTTACTTATTTCTGTTCAAAACATTGCAAGTAATGGAGTAAGCGTACATTTAGTAATGTTTCTACAGCTGTGCACTGGATTTACATGATACCATAAAGTAAACAGAGAATTCTGAGATTTCCCACAGAAATTTCCGTGGTTTTTTGCCACTTCTGGTAGCCCAGAAGTGCTTATCCACAGATCATTAATAAAATATAAAGTTAGTGAGATGTTGTGCCCCAAAATGCTTACATTCATCAAATGTAATTTGAAATTCTGTAATGTTAATTTCTATACTTCAGAGGGAAATATTGGAAATGCTATATGCATTTGATACATGATTGAAGTATTCTCATCTGTTATCTGCCAACAAGACACCCATGGAAAGCAGGGGGCAAGCTGGCTGAAGCTTGCGTGTGTGTTCCTGGAATAGTTGAAGGTTTCAAGGCCATAAAAAACCAGAGGGTGAATAGCTCCCAAGCTGTTAATTTCTTTCTCAAATTCGTTCCACTGCTGAATTTTGAAGAGATTATGCAAAGCATCTTAGTATTTAGCTATCAGAATGCATATCAGAAATAATCATTATGACTAAACTCCATAAGGTATATTTGATCATTTCCTGTGATACCAAGATTTCCATTTGTGCTGTAGCTTGACTGCAGACAACTTACCATGTTATTACATTAACAGTATTATTGCACCTAAATGTCCCATTAGTGACTTCAGGTGAGAAAAGAATATTTTGAGGATAATTATTTAAGCTCCAAAGACTCAGATTAGGCATATGAAAATATTACAGAAGTGAAGGCCATTTGAAGAATGAAAGACTTTTCTAATACACCATATTTGAAGAACTGACTTTGCCCCTCATTAATAAAAATACATTTATTCATTCTTAAAAACAGGAAAAAAGTAAACTTTGTTCTGCCTAATAAAATACTGTATTCAGTGCCCATGTAAAAGAGGAAGGATAATCATGCACAAGTAAAATCACTGATATGCAGAAACTTCTTGAAAGCCATCATTTCTTGTCCATTACCACGTCGTTAGTTCAAGTAGGGTCAAGGCTTACACAGAAAAGATTATATAATTACTTAGGCAGGGTTTGATACATCCATTATAATCCACTCTTAATTGATATTTACCCACTTTTCTATGCTACTGAACAAGTTTTTAAGAAGGACGTGAATTAATAAATGATGGTGGCTTGACAAATAGGTACTGTGGAGGTGTTAATATTCTTCTCAACGGTGAACACTAGCAATAGTAGCCATTTTAAGAGTGATGGATCTTAAAAGGAGAATATCTCTTGAAAGGTCAGAGAATAGTACCACCACCAACTGCAGCAGAGATTTTTCTCCAGCAAAACTGAAAACTAACCTAATTTTGGCAAATGAAAAAATTATATTATAATTTGAATTATTTCTTTTAATTTGAATTGTTTCTTTTAATTTATTATTAAAATTATATTAAATTAATGAAAAAGACAATTATTCCTTATATTGCAAGAAAACGAGCTTTTTCTCGTTGGTGGGTAACAGAAAATCTTATTAAGTTGTACTTGATTAGCTCTTATAGCAATACTTTGATATCTGTTTAAGGCATCTAAGTAAAAGCTAAGAAAGGAAATGCATAGGACTTCAGAATCTTGTGCCCACTTATTTCAGCTTATCACCTGTGTATAATGAATTCCAATTAACCTGTTTCTGAGTTACCTGTGAAAGATTAAGTAACTGAATTATTTTTATAGCGCGTTTCATTTTTCCAGTTGCGCTGAAAGATGGACAGACGGATATAGTGAAACGGAGAAATGCCAGGATCGCAAATCATTTTGAAGGCCTAACGGTTTTAGAAAGATGTTTCTTTCTTAAAAACCCCTCTATATCTGAAATGCTTATGACCATAGAAGTATATATATTAAAAAAAACCTGTCAGCACTCCTTTGTTTTTTCTATCTTTTCTTCAGAAAAAGCTCAAAGCATTGCTAAGGATTTTCTAATTCCTGCTGATTTTGTTTTTCTAAAAATGTGTATAGATTCCTTGTACCTCAGAGGTTCATAAATGCTATTAAAAATGAATGGCAAGCCTGATTTAAATTGAAATGTCAGATGGTTGGTTTCCTAGTTGCTAAAAAGTAATGACAACTGCATAAGAAGCAAGCTAAATTAAGAAAAAAAAAGGTCTGGGGTTAATTATAATACGAGTAACATGCTATAAGAATTGAAATATTATGCCTATAAAACATGTATTTACACACATGTATGAATTTAATGAGGTAGCCATATGAATGGACAGGTTGCCTAATTCTGCAGCCTATTTTGCTCATTAATCACACCACACCTCTTGCTTTGTCACAGCACCACACCTCTGAGGCGAGGGATGTTAATTATCCCAGCTCTGCTTTGGCTGCTGCAGTCACTGAACTCACTGGGAGTAGTGAGCACCAGCTAGAACTCCCTTAAGACTTTAGTTTGCTTCCCCACTGTGCCTGATAAGGGCAGGAATCAGATATCACAACATCAGATCTCTGGCAGGAAGGGTCACTGTGCAGAGACCTCGAGGGCAGAACAGACTTTCTCAATATCCCTTCACACTTTGAATGTTTGTGCTAAGGGGAACTGTTACTTGTGTCCCTCTGTATCTGACTTTTGCATTTTAATAAACTGATATGATCTGTACTAATATGTTCTAAGGCCAAAATTATAACAGCTTGAATCCTTAAAATCTTGGGTACAATTTTATTACTTTTAAAATTAAATTAGAGCTGTCACTGCTGTAGAGCCTTCTTTCAGAAGCAAAACCAACTCTATGTACTATAATTTAAAACCAAGACTCTCACTGTAACTCCCCCTCACCATCCTCCATTAACCCAGGGGACCCTGTATATGTTCCTTAAGGACAGCTCTCATGCAAAGATTCTAGAAAAAGGGGAAATCTGAACACAGACTATTCATAGAAAACACTCCTCCAGTATATGTAGAGGAGTAACAGAGAATAAGAGTGTGGGATTCTGCAGAAAGTCATTCTGTAAGAGTTCACCAGGCTTCCAAGTTTAAGAAGGTGTGAGACACCACATCCTGCAGGACTTGATTTTTCCCTTGTGCAAGACAAATGATGCATGGATACTCCAATGACCTTGACTTCATAGTGGAAAACACATCTTCTAATTATTTCTATTATTCCACGGATAGACAGTCAATAATTTGCCCTAACGTGATTTCTTAAGGTATTTCACACATATCTCACCAGTAATATGTAATTTATGTACATTTTTAAAGCATTTACAAACCAAAAATGAGTTTTCTATTAGAAATATTTATGCAAGTATAAAGAATATATCCTACCACTTCATAAAGCATACAGCCAGAGCAGCCTTTAATAACACATGTGCACTGCAGAAAGTTGTTTAATACACATGACGAAAAAGAAAAAGTCTAAGAGATACTAGCAAATATTTTTATAAATTTACACTTCTATTTCAATTTTTTTCTAGAATAGAATAAATCAGGATTAAAAGATTTGAATTATAGGTGACAGTTGCTGAGTGCTGAGAATTAATACAAACTACATAATATTCTACTAGAATCTGAGCTACAATTTCTGGTTATATATCATGTAAAACTATCCTATAAAAATAACTCCATAAATGAGAAGTTTCAATAGAGAGAGACACTAAAATATTCCTTTCTATTTAAAATATAACATTAAGGCTGGAAGAGCAAAACCCTGAATGACCTCCTAACCCCTTTAAACCAAAATAACTGTGCCTTACTGCGCCAGTTTTATAAAGTATTCTGTAGAGACTAATTGAGGACGGAGTAACGAAACAGCTCAGGTCAGCTGTGAGTTGTATGTGAGGCTAGAAAAAAAAATATTCCCTCTATTTTGAAGTATTTTTTTCTTTCTTCATTATTTATGAAAACAATTACAATTTTTTGACAATTTTAGGGAATTCTAAGGTCTATTTTCTATGACAAGTCTATATGCTTCTTGGTGCAGCTGAAGACTTGTATTGCAGACATAGGTAGAGAATGCATAAATTGTTGTCTGCTCATATTCTTTCTGTTCTTCTCTACCATGAATCATAAATGACTAATTCTTCCATTTTTCTCACGAGGTCCATGAGGTGAAAGTTCTCTTCTCTAGCTGATCATGTTAGACTTTGATATTTCCTTATAGAAATACAACTTCTTTAAACAGGCTTAGCTGTCCTGGTCTTTCTCTGACCTTTCCCAGGTATAAACAAACATGTTTTTATTCTTAAGGTCTAACTTTAGGTTTTTGTGTCATAGAATGTGTAATTTAGAATCAGACTAAATAATATCTTCTATGAAAAAAGAAAGGGATACTGTAAGATCTGTTAAAATTACTTAAAAGATTTTTTTTACCATGTTCTTAAAAACTTCACTATTATGAAAACTAAGATTTTGTGAGTACCTGTTTGTCTGTTTCTTCCAGAAAAAGTTTAGCTGAAAATGAGTTTGTCTTTTTGAAGCCCCAATGTTTCAGTGCACTTCTCATTATTGTACTGTTTTCATGCTTTTGTGGAGGTGGGAAAAAAATTGATACCTAACATGACATACCTTTGTGGTAAATATAATGGCAAATAATTCTGTAATTATACCTTGTCCACATACATGCTTTATGAAAATGTCCTTGCCTGCTTTATGAAAATGTCATAATTTAATATCACACTGTAGACCACATGAACACAGTAACTTGCCTCTGCAGGCTGATATTAAAAATGGAAGGGTAACCTGATATCACCAAAATATTTTAAAATTAATCAGAGGTTTAAATCTGAACTAATAGAGCTGGACTTAATCATTTGGAGTATGGGAACAAAAGAATGGACTTATTTCTGTATTTACCAGTCCAGAGACAGAAGGGAAAACATTTTGCATTCTATAGTTTCCTACAGCTAAACTGTTCAATGTATTTTATTGTACCAAAATATTCTGAAAAACTAAACAAATAGAGTTGAAATTGCTTATGAATATAATGCAGGTTTGTGGTATTTGAGGCCTGTTATTTACTGTTCATTTGCTGATGTGTTTTTTCTCATAGAACTGCATATTCAGGTATATAATAGTGGTGACACTCAGACTGCATTCAGGTTACATCAGCATATCCACTGAAAAATTCTTTTAAGGGAAGAACTACGTTATTTCACAGTAAAGAATATAAATCTGCCTCTTGATACATAAGTATTAATTTAGGATTGTGAATTTGCACTCTCTTCAAGGCCCGCGGTGGATAGCAGACTCTGTGTAGTGGAACAAATTGTGTAATACCTTTACAAGGCTCCTATCCCTGAGGAGCATTGATAATAGGGATATATATACCTTGCTTTTCAATTAGTGAAACTGAAACAGGGCCTTCAGAAAGTGGAGAACAAAAAAAAACTCAGGAAGGAGGAGTGAATAGGGAAATCATAACTGACCTAGCTGTGCAGCAGACTCAACTCTTAATTGCCTTGCTTTATCGCTCCAAACGATTGGAAATTAAGGTGAATTTATATCTTTATTCAACAGAGCAGTACATTCATAATATCAATACTCAGAGAACTACAGCATGCACATTGCTGATGTCACTGAAGAGACATGAATATCTTTCTATCTGATCAATTCAGACTGACTCCTATGTACGGTATTTGGGTGAGTTTGTGGGTGACAAAAGGAGTCAGGCAAACACAGCTGGAAGTTTTGTAGCTGATATCTGTATTACACAACATCCCAGGCAGTGACAGTTTCCAATTTTCCTTTGTATCTGTTAAAACCTTATACCTGGTTTATCTAATTAATTCCTTCAGGGTTACCATGAACTGCTATCATAACATATTCTTTCCTTTTTCAACTAAACAATTTGCTGGAAATGTAACAATTTGCTTTCTTTCATTAAAATCTTGGGGTTATTTCTTGCTATAATTCAGAGTGTACCTGTTAAGGAAAGGTGATCAAATTTTTCACAGAGTTGTTCAAGAAAATCTGGGTAATTAAGACATAATCTTGTGAAAAGTGGTCACCTTGGCTATTGGTCTGCTCCTGGTAGTGGTCTACTCTTCCCTTCATGTGTGTGGTCTTAGCAGTTCCTCAAAACAGAGTTACCCTGGACGGTCTTGAGCAAGAAGCACCACATTCCTCTCTTGATTTTTTCTGTGAACAAAAAAAAAAATAGTTTAACATGACCATCTGCAGAGATAACAGTACTGAATAAGATATCTAATTCTTTCATGACTTGCTAGCTATCACTAGTTTCCTTTATGGAGAAGTAAGAACTTAATCCATTAGTATAACATTAGACTAAAATAACCATGTAAAAGTTTTCTATGGTGTGCTATTAGAATAATTTCCTTTTGAATGCTGTATTGATTCTTCTTGCCACCAGGGAAAAAAATTTGCATTGGAGGTAGAGTGCTTGACTGTACAAATACCTGATCCTGTTCTCAGATAGTGATGCAGTGATGGTACACAAAGAAAGTAGATGTTTGGCTAATTTCAAAGAGTTATCAGAAAATCCATAATTTCTCATTTTACACCACAAATGTTAGAAATTGCACAGTTGTGATGTAAGAAAATGTGAAAAATCTTAGAATGTGAACAAAAAGAAAGAAAATCTGTGAGAAGTAAAACATTCTTATGCCTATTCCACAGGTAGAGAACAGGAAAATGCATCTCTTATGACTCAAACACCTGACTCAAAAGATTAAACTCTTCCTTGGCTTTCTCCCTCAGTGACCTCATTCCTCTACTGTGGAAATTGGACAGAACACTTCCCGCCTCTGAGTGTCTGTTTTCTGCCAGATTCACCATTTGTATTAGCTAGCTGGTGTTCAGTAAGGGAATTTTGACCTCCAGGGCCCTTTGAAGAACAAAACAAACTGAAACCATGACTGATATCCTGTCACCCAGTGGTAATTCTCCTTCATTTGCAAAATACCTTGCTAAAAATTGCCTGTCTCTAGATGTGGGATTTTTTTTGACATAGTAGTGACTTATTATATGAATTCTACCTCATTACTCCAATACCATGTCTTGAAAGGATGGTTCTGACCTGTCTCACTAACCACCAAATTTGAGTGGAACATTTTTGGTCTATTTGTCTCCTGACTGTTGTTTTACAGAGAATCCCTCTTTTGCTGCAATGTGGTTTATTGTATCCATAGGCAACATTTTCTATCACAAAATGTTTATTTAATGTTCTTTGGTATATACACTGACTAACAGTTGTTTCCCTTCTTGATGTTACCTCTGTGATTTCCAAAGATTTCTTCAGTTATTTTATAATTGTTTCTGGCAGGACAGTTATCCATGTATTAAACTTAAAAATTCAAAATCTCAAACCTAAGGTATTATGGAAAAAAATAAGAGATTGTTTTATAATGCATATGTACATTTTTATTCTATTTTGATAATTTTTAATGTGTTCTTCTTGGTCAATATTTATAACTTTACTCAACAGTGCTCTATTGAAACTTTTTACAATAAATTGTATCTATACTCAAGAAAAGGCTCTGAACAACATTGTCATCAGATTGTCTGCCTTAGTCATTCCCTAACAATAAAGAGTTTTACCACCCTTGCTGTTTAAACCTAGTTAGTTTGTGTTTCAATGTTATAACCTACAGTTTGTCATAATTAATCTACTTCAGTTTGGAGTTCTCATTCTTTGATTTTTTTTTTTTTTTTCAAGGAGAGAACACATAATCTGTTTTCACTTTTGTTTGTGTTTGGAATATATATCAGGAATCCTACTTAAACACTTCTTTTCCTCTTGAGAGGAAACAGTCTTAACCTCAACAACATTCCTAACTGCTCCTTTATGCACCACAGCAACATTCATATCTCCATGTTCTCAGAAAGCAAATTGGCATCAGCACTGATTTCCTTTGGTTTATGTTCAGGAGGTTGACTTGAGCTTTTAGCTTTAATAATTATTTGAAACCTTGTGATTATAAAATGTCTCTATCAGTTATGACTATGATGAAAATGTCAAGTCAGAAGCACTAGATGATGTAGCGTTGGTTTCCCAAATGTAAAAATGGTATAAAATAATGACTCAGAGACTTTAGTTCTTCCGGTTGGTTCAGGCAGGGTTGGTCAGAAACCTGAAGACAGTAAAACTATTTACATTACCAAGATTACTGCAAATAACATGTCTTGAAATAGATATGATTAATGAGAAACATGTTCTTTATCCCAGAATCCCAGGCTGACAGCAGCAGTCTTACAGCTGGGTTAGAGGATGCTGTAGTGCAGATTTCTGTGTCACCACAGACACCTTGTCAATACTCATGTCCTTGTATGAAAACTTGCTAGTGTACCATGGAAGGAATATGACTAATTAAATGCTTTCGTGTTAAGGTATCAATAATTGCTTTTCACCTCCCCTTCTCACCACCTCATGCCATCAACTGCAATTGTGGGCTCAGCCAGTAGTCTTATAACTATTTTGAACTACAGTATTATACGATTACAACTCAGCTACTTATAGACAAAAAAATAAATTTTCTTTTTTCTTTTTTCTTTTTTTTTTTTCTTTTTTTTTATGGGGATTAATTTCAACTTCACAAAGATTAGGTTGGACATGTGAAGCCTGAAAGCCTGACTCATTCACAGCAGTTTCATGCTGCCACTACTTGTGGAGCTTCAGAATGGTTGTTCAAGACATTAGAATGCTAGGATTGTCATTTCAATTTTTCTGCATTTCATTTTAAATTCTTTTTAATGGTGTGGCCACACTGGCCACAGCATAAATAAGAAAACAGGATTTGCATTTAGAATGTTGTTAAATACTGTATTCCTTTGGGTATACTCACAAATATACCCGCTCGTATAAATCAAGATAAGAATATGGAAAGCAATTTGATTAGGTACTAAATTCAAAATGTTACAAGAATATGGTCTAACAGTCACCAGGAACTTAAGTCAGGCTACTTATACAGCACTGTCTAGAGTGGAAAATTAAAATGACAGGTTTAAGAGATAAAGACAATCTTGTTCTTATTCGGCTTCAGGGTTCCTGTCAGTTTCTCTTATGAGGTGTAATGTAATATTACATACACATCTACTATAAACAGTGAGACTTTTATAGATATGTGCAAAGGATACCATTTGATGGGAAATAAAATAAATTACAACCTTGCAAACGTACTTTAATTTATTCTTATAGGCTTTTCCCTCTGAGAGACACGGAGCAAAAAGTAAAGCCTGTATATTTTACTTAGTGTCTAATCAAGGTAATAAACTATAGTTTTCAATTATGGGAGATAAAAATTCTGCCCTTAGCTAAACTAATAAACAGTGTCATTAAAGCTTATGCAATTTTAATTAATGAATATCTAGAGTTTTTAGAGCATTTCATTTCTGGTTAATAGGTCTCAGTGACAGTTGTGAGTGTGGGACTCTTCTTCCTCTGTTCTTTAGGTTGCTTTCACCTTCTTTTAATCTCAAAGTTGTTGTAAAAAGTTTCTCTTCTTTTTTTCCATTTCTTTGTCATCCAACTCAATCATTATTTGATTTTCTTAGAACTATGCAAAAATACCACTCGAGGCTACAATAGATGTTTGCAGACTTCCTCTAAAACAACACAGCCTCCTCCCATATCCTTCTGATAATGACATCAAAAAAACTTTTATGGTTCAGAGATACTTGGCAAGTTACTGCATTCCTTTCCTATCAAGTTTTACAGCTTTTATACAGCCAGCATAACCCATGTAATCTCATACTCATTCTATACATACTTTTTTTACTGATATTTTCCTGAATACCCTCTTATAATTAGGAACTAGGCCCCTGAGGGCCCAATTAGCCAACATGTGAATGTAATTATAACCCTTGAAATGTTCTTTTCCATGTGTGTCTGTGATATGACTTTGACCATGCATAATGTGAACCTCCTCACAAGGAAAGTTAATCCCCTAATCATTTGTGGAGAGAGCTTTTCTCAGATTTATAGGAGGAATACAAATGGTTATAGAATATCATACTCCAGGTAGTGTAGTAAATATGTAATGCTCTTGTGGCAGTATTCAAGAAATAATCCAAGTTTCAGAGTGTTTTAGTACCTCTCTATTTTCACTGAATTGTGAATTCTGTGACCTTGCAAATGTGTCAATAATATCTGGATTTACTTAACTTCTGGGATTTTAAAACTTTATTTAAATATTTGAGACATTACCTACACATTATTCCAATGCTTTGCTGAGGCAAGCAATTAAAGAAACTCCCATTCTCACTCTCTAGAATGTGAGGAAAATAAACCACACATTTTTGAAACAGTATTTTCTGAAGTCTGTTTTAACATTTTTTTTGTCACACTCTCTGAATTAATGTTGACAAATCTCTCAAGCACCTGGATATTTTTATTTTACTTCCTGTGCCTGGGTTAAACCTTTCTTGAAAAAAACTTCCCTGATTTTTTAAAGAACTGTTACTGAAATGAATAGAAAACATTAACTTGCATGGACAAGTAAGTATGATACAAAATTAGATGTCTTCTGGGTTAATACCTGGTTATTTTATGCTGGCTTCCTTACTACATGTCTGCAAGATATAAAACCCCACAAGAAAATAAATCTATTCAACATTAATATCTAGCACTATGTTGGTTATATCTTTATGGGATTTGACTTGGTTTAGGAAAAAAATCCATGCTCCAACTGAAGACAGAAAGAACAAATTTTCTTTGGAAAGAGGTTTATTTCTGAATACAAATCTTGTACAAATTACGTGTGGGAAACCAAATAAACAAAACTCGTGAGACTATATTGAAGCTAACAATCTTACACTGACAGCTTAATTGTCAAAATGGCCGATTATTTGGTCTTTTGGAGGTTTTTTTACTTCATCTCTAAAGACAGTTAATCATAAACTTACAAACAAGTCCTGGAAATATGTGTGTGTTTAAATTGACTCCTCTGAGATGTAGCAGGTTGGCATTATGGGAGAGACTTGGCGTATCAAAACTACTTATGGTTGGCACCTTCCATTTTCATTAAAAATGAAGCACTACAGCAGATGGGCTTCGAAGATATTTTTAAGATTTACGTGCCAGCCCATGGGAGGGCTCCAGTGCAAACAGTTCCCTTACAGGGAGTCAGAGCATCCTAGGTCAGGGGAGGGGACCAGGCAGCCTGTTTGTCACACATTAGAATTCTTTCATGCATTTGGTGTTGTTAAATTTCATTCTGCCTATACAAACAAGTCATTTTAATAGGGGAAGCTTAACATCTCTCAAGTGCTTGTCCTGCACCAAATGTAAAGACATAATAAAATACAATGAACTGAAAATGAATGAACTGAAATAAGCAACACTCTACAAAAAAGGCTTTTAGTCATGTGACATCCTGGCTGCAAATGGCATGTTTGGTCTCAGGATTAATTTCTCATTTTGGCTCTGTACTGAAGCCACTGAAGAGGATGGGAATATTGCCACTGACTTCAGTTGGTGTTAGAAAAATTAGTCTCCTCAGTAATGAGAACTTCTTTTCAAGCCAGTCTACCAGTATATCTCATAATATATAAACAAGGGAAGTATAGAGCCATTTAAGGATAAATTTTGTCTAAAACTACACTGAAAAGGCACAGTCCTTTATAAATTTCTCTTTATGTTACTATTTAAAGAAGCGGTTTCTTTCCTTGCTTTAATTTATACCAATTGATTTATACCAGCTGCAATACTTCAGTATTCAAATACTAAAGCTATTGGGAATCCTTGAAAAGTTTAAAAATATCAGCAATTTTGACTGTTAATTCTATGAGTTCTGTTAAGTTTTCACATTAAATATGTACCAGACTGATGCAACAGGCTGAATCTGCTTGTTATCTTCAAGGTCTGACAAAAACATCCCTGCATCATGCCAGTGTGTCTGCAAATGTTCTCATTGCTTATATCTGATGGTATGAGCCTTTTGCTTTACCACTTAAACTTTCAAATTCAATTGGCCTTTGCACAGCGTTTCTGAGGAAATCATTGGTTTTCACTGTGTATCTGGATGTAACTCTCAAAAAAAAAGAAAACAAATCAGTCATTTTCTGATCATTCAGGAATACCCTTCAGAACCTCATGGACATAAGACCTTTCTGTGCATCTCAGGCTGAGTTAATGAACCCTGCATTTTTTGATTTCGGACTCTCAAACCAAATTTAAATAATGTCCCTCTGTCCCATTGTGAAATCAAAATTATAATTTCCCCTCTACTGTCCTAAAATTTTAAATCCGTCCACAAGGGTTTTTCTCACAGTTTTCAGAGCTGTTTTTCTTCAGAAAAACTTCAAGAGTCTTTTTTGAATGTTTTTGGAAAGTGGAGTGTGGAAAGATCCCAATCTCTTGAAGACAGGTATGAGATAATTTACTCTCCTAAGGAGAATGCCTTTAGTCCAAAGATGTTTCCATCTCTTTACTTCTATTAAGTTTTAGTAGCAGATCTGTGCTCAGATCTATGAGGGATCTAGGAGCCTTATCTGTAAGGCCAAATACCTGGTTCCACATACTTAGAGAAATACGGTAATGTCCTAACTCTCTGTCATTAGTTCATTAATTCCGTATAAGTTCCCTAAATTATGAAAATATCAACTGCACTAATGACAGGAGCTTTTTGTGCTGCAGGACAAGACTATTAAGAAATTAATAGAAGACAGTATCATGTAGTATCTTGCTAGTCATTAGATCTTTATGATATTAGGCTGCCTGTAAATGAGATACTCTATGCCCTAGATTAAACAGTTGCTATCTTTTTAGGCTCCCAAGCTGATCAGAAAGACCATTTGTAGCTTTTTGTAGCACTTGAAGATTTTTAGCTACTGGCCGTACATCAAAAATGTTTGCTTATGTTTGCCATCCTTTTTAAAATATGCTTGTTTATCTTAGACTGACTTTGTTCTCAGGGTGTTTTAGGGTAGCCCTGTTCATTAAACAGAGTCATACATGTTAAGTGCTATGAAGCATGGGAGGAAAAAAGCTGACTATTTACAAAAGGGTTGTAATCTAAATATATCTGGGAATCACTACCAGAAGATAATACCAACAATCATGTTCCCAGCTGGCTCTGACAGAGACCTCTTGTGCTACCAATGTCTGCTACATCTGAGCCAGCAGCATCAATAAAGCACAGATCCTGCCTCGATTGCTTTGTTGTTGGATTTGGTGGTTTTTTGAATACATGGCTATTTCAGTTAATTTAAAGAAAAAATAAAACCATCCCCCAAGACCTAATGCCCCAAATTTCCTTAAAGCATCATGACCCAGAACCACTTCCATTTCTTGTTTGGGGTTTTCTCTATGGTACACTTCCTGTGCTGTTTGGTGATCACTGGCAGTTTTGTTTCTTCCTGTTTGTAAAATTACAGGTTTCTTCACTTGGCTGCTAAAGAGCTTGTTGATATCTCTGTGGATTCTGCTCACATAATGCAGTTGGACCAGCAGCAATAACACTAGCAACAATACTTCTATCAAGAACTGAGGAATCAGCAGAAAAAGCAACAGCAAAAGCCAGTTATTCATCATAATCATCATCATTAGCAGAAACATGAGATCCAGATTAATTCCTACAGGACACATTCATTCTAAATAACCAGTGCTTTGGATGGGCAGTGTAGAGTTTTTGCGAGGCTTCCTCATGCACTCAGAGGAAGCAAAACCAGTCTGTTTTGGGGAGGAAGGTTGTTGAGATTTTTATTTCAGTAGTGGAGATGTGTGTTGGGGTGGGTGGGTGAGTGTTGTTGCTGTTGTTTTAAATTAGAATAGTAATTTTTATGCTTTTTATTCAAAAGGTCATCAACTCTCCACAGAAAAAAATTAAGTATAAACTGGTACTTGTATAATAACAGTTTCGTGTAAGAAAATTCTAATTTTAAGGAATGGAACATTAATTTGTTGACACTGAACTCTAAGTTACTCAGATAATGAGTGGTAAAAAGCAGGATTCTGAGTGCCTTCAATCACTGCCTAGGGAAGCTGGTCTGTCTCCTTTGGCTATGAAGAGATCTTCACTCTCTCACTTATTACTAATAATAGCAGAAGTATGTGTCCCTCTCTGCAATAATGAGGTTCTTACTATGAATGCAAGGATAAATTTTATGGGTGGAACTCTATCAGTAATGAATGCAGATTGTAATGCAAGAATAAGGCTCAGCATAGTAAAATCTAGGGTATACTAAGACAAAACAAAAGAAAGGAAATGTCAGTAGAGCTGAAAAACCTACAACATTGACATGTTGGGGGAAATGGGGAAAATGACATCTTAATTGAGGTTTCAGTTGCTCAAAAAGTGGAAATAATAAGGAAGGAAAAATCTCTGAAGATTTACTTCTAATCAAAAAACACCTATGTTACTAAGGTTATAGTATAATGAACAAGTAAATAGGTTATTCTATATGAAGTAAGTGAAAGATTCTTCCTTAGACTGCTGGATTGCAACAGCCCTTAAAACACAGATGAAATAAACAGCAGTTAGCAGGGAAGAACCTGACTGGAAAACAGAACCCCATGCTGAGATTCACACTGCTGTTACTGGCTCAGCTCCCTGTGCATGACACTGCAAGTGCTAAAATGAAGCTCTCTGTTCACTGGAATTTGGCTTTGTCTGACATGGTATTTCTTTGTTCTTATTTTAAGTAGGGGATGGTTTTATATTTGGAGCTGACTTGGACTTAGAACAGCGCCAAGTCTCATTTCTTCTGAAGGACTGCATTTTTCGCCTAGAGGTTTTATTTCTAATCTGAAAATTCATAGATACAGAAAAGCTACAAATATTTGCTGCTGCACATACACTGTGTAGTCTCACGAAGTTTTCTTTGGAGTTTATTATGGATCTCTTGGTGATTAATATAAAAAAGTGCTGAACTTAACAGGAGTCCAAGAGTCTGGTCAGCTTCCTTTCTACTGCTGAGAAAGGGTTTGTAGTGCATTAATCCCAGGATGTGCAGGCACAACATTTGATTTTGTTACAGCATTAACATTAACATTTTAATTACTAATGAATACTTAGGACCTATAAATATTTATTACACTAGGTTTACACATCTTCAGTGTTCTGTGTTCTCACTGGGCCACAACTTGACCAAATGGACCTAGTGAACCAGAGTCTCCCAGGTATGAATACTATTCTTTGCTCAAAAAGGGCAGAATTTTAAGTGTTAGATGTCACATGCCTATAGACTCATGTCATCATGCTCTTCTAGATAAGTGTATTGAAATCAAAGACAAATTACCTCTAAAAGAATGTTCCGGGGGAGTATTTTAAAATTCTAAGGAAAAAATAATATTTGATAAATCCTATCAGCTTCCTTAATATTAACTACTCTCAGAATTTAAAATGGAACCATTTATCAGCCTTCTAACAGTGTGAATCACTAAGTATCTTGTGTGATCTTATTTACACAGTTTTCAGAGGATGACAGCTGAAAAAAATTTATTCTAACATATTATATAAAGTTAAATATTTGGGGAAAAAAACAACAAACACAAGCAATTGATCCTTCTCAAGCTCTGATATCTCAATACAAGAGAGAATTCTGTTGTTGAAAGTGGAGAGAATAAGGGATATGATGAAAGTGTGTTCAGAAATAATGAAAGGTGTAGTGAATACTGACAAGTTGTGCTTTATTCTCTGGTCAAGTATTTTACCAGAGTAAGGGGATCTTTCTTGACATAAGCTCACAACAAAGTTAAAGCTGATATTTTTTACATGAGGCATAATAGCTGTCAAAAGTAGCCTCTCTTGCTTTAGTTAGTTTTATAGAATTTAAAAGTGGTTTAATGTCTGCATGAATTCACATAGCATAGACAGCTGTACTGAAACAAGTAGTATAAATGAATGTCAGTAAAAAATGAACCACTTGTTGCAAGTTATTTAACTGCTAGTTTATAAAGACATGGATATTGTTTAAAGCAACTATATCCTAGTTATCTAACATGAAGAAAAGTGTTCTTTCACTTTGCTATAGTTTGGCCTAGTCACGGTTTCACGCAACACAGCTCTATAAATAGTTTTTATTTTTATGTTTTCAATATATTCTCTTTCCTTTCATGTGTTTGAACATTCCATCCGCATTCTCTGTCTTTAGAAATGTACAAGTAAAAATTGAGGTGCAAAAAATCCCTGGCTTTCTAATGTATATTTCATACTCAAATGTTCTTTTATACTGTTCCATAAATATGTTAAAATAATATTGAAACTTTGAAGTTTGCCGTGAAATTCATCCTTAGTAAACACAAACTTAAGTAGTACTTGAGAACTGTATTTCTAGTGAGATCCCAACTATGAACATAAACAGTGATAAGGGTTATCAATCACTTTTAGCACCATAGCAATTTCTCTTCTGCTTGCTTTCTTTTCATTTAACTGGCTCACAAAATAACACCAAATGTTGAAATCAGCATACCGTTGAGATCAAATACTCCTTTTTCACATTTGTATGATGAAAATATCTGAAACATGCCCCTTAAAACACAGGGATTGTATACATTAAGAGCTCCTGTTTGCCTTAAATAGTTCTTGAATTATACCACAGAGATGTAAGTGGGTTGAGTGCAATGAAATGAATTATTATGATCAATCATGTTTCATATGCTAGTGACCAAGTAACAACAACTGTGGTAGATGAGGTACAGAGGCAGAGGAGCAAATGCTTTTCCTAAGCTGCTTATAATCTAAATGGATGAGATGGAAAACATGGGTGAGGGAAAAGATTTAGCGCAAATGAATATACACAGAGATGGTAAGAAGTGGATACAATTTGCTAAATGTTTTCATATGACAGGAAATGAAGGATTTACCAGAAGGGGATCAACTGAAAGCAACATGCAAGAAAAGCAAGTGAGCTCTGTAAGGGTGAAGTAGGAGAGGGGAAAATGGAAGATGGAGGCAACATGGCAGGCACCGAAAACACGGGGACAGAAAGGGAACTTCTTGCCATTATTTGTCTTTGCTTGAGTCCATCCAGCTACATTTTCTCATTTGAGCCTTTGTATGAAGCTGTAGGGAGAAAGTAGCAAAAGATGCAGTGAATGAGGGAGGCATCACCTGACTCTAGTCAAAAGGGAATCTTTGGCGTTCTGACAGGCACAGGTTGTGGGGGAAAAAAGGGGTCTTACGGAAACATTGATATTTCTCTAATTTATGCATTTTCTAAGAACACGTATTCATTAAGTGGTCTGCATACACAATTGGTAAATGTGGCTCAGCTGTCTCTCCAGAATAATACAGGCACTTTTCATTGGAGAAGCTTAAGTGCTTGTAAAATATATTCTACAGAAATTGTGGAATTTTTTTAAGCTAAAGTCCAATAATGTCTTACTTTCAGAAGCTGAAAAAGAAACATAAATAATAAATTAAATAGTGATCTATCCATGGGTATTTGACTAGAAAGTAGATTAAAATCTTAAAATACTGCAGAAGTTATCAGGGCAAAAAAGAATCAAATGTAAGGGCTGAAACCAATCAAAGCTTTCAGTGTCAGGTAGCAGTATTTTCTCCAGAGCTAATCTATGCACATTGCATTTATCATCTAAACAGCTCTAGCACTACAACCGGTGATGATATTATATCTAGCCAAAAGAAAGGGGGGAAAAAAATCTTACAGCTGATCATTTATCTGCCTTCTCCCTTCTCCTTTCTTCTTGGAATTCCATTTAAATTTAGGTCACATTTTAAAAAAAGAAAATACAGAAAGGGAACAAGGATTCAAATTTGGCTTCAGTATTTCTATCCCCTCCTTTTTTCTCTTTGTTTTCTGCAATACTGTTTTAATTTTAGAAAGAAATTCTAAATTGACATTTAAATGGTGGCAGGGCAATTCTCATTCTCTGCCTTGTGAAATGGTCTCTGAAATGTACAATTATGCTGTCATCTTTAGCACTCCACATTGGACAGAGTTTAATTATTAATGTGTTTCCCTCAGAGAATGACTCGATCATGTCACAACTCTAGACAAATACAGCTAATGCAAAATCATAAAATATTCACTTGAATACTGCTGAACTGACAGGAAATTAATTCTATGAACACTTTTGATATTACCAGAAAATTAGTTTCAAACGCATAAGACTGAAATAAATGTGTTCATAATTTGCTCAAGGGTAACGCTCATCTTGCAATCAGTTGGTGTCTTTTTATAAATGTTACAAGTATTCAACATGGCTTTATGATAAAGAGGACAGTTAATGTAATGTATTATTTGTGGACGGTATTTCCCTTGTAAACAGCAGGGAGTGAAGAATTGCTCTCTCAGAAATATTTAAACTCTAGAAATATTCTGCAATTTATCATTTTGTGGTACCAAAAATACACCTATTTTTGAATAGTCCCAGGAGGGGGCAGGAGTTCAGGAATTTTGTAAAAATCATGAGATAGTCTTTCACATCTAAATTATTGGTTGAGTTTTATTAGCCAGATTGGAAGTGACTGAAACTTGTTATCAGTCTGCAAGTTGCAACCAACATAGTCAGTGGAAAAGGATCAGGCTCTTCTTACAGGGAAATGTGTTTGTAGCAAATGTCACTATCATAGTGTACTCTCCAGCTGCATGAATAAAAATGCAGATGAATTGTGACAGTTTGAATGAACAGAAACAGCAAATTCAGTTGTTGTTATTGTGGCATATTATTTACCAGAATTTAGAAAGCCTGACATATAAAGAAAACTGTTTCCAACAAAAGTAATTATGGTGTAAAACATTGACATGCATGTGTGTTACATGCTTTAACCAATTCCTGTGTGTCTGTTCCAAAATGCTTGTTCCTAGTCTGGCTTTCTGTCTGGCTGCTCTTCCTGGCAGCACATGTGAAATCACCTGCAATGGGTTACCGTGAGGAGCAGGCAAATGCTTGAGTGGACTACTTGTCACTGAACCAGGGACAGAGACTTTATCCCTTAGGCTACTTGGCAGATAATCCTGAACAAAAACAAGGCCTGTTTTTCAAACAAGGAAAAGTATTTGGAATAAATATTATTCACAATGAATAATTTAACAGCTCTCATGGGCACCTTTGGAAAGTTTCCTCAGAAAGGCCTGGAATTAAATCACCATGAAGATTAAATTGTTTTTCAGGGCTAATCCTGCATTCATTTTTGCAGAGTTGACCAAAGTTATGTAAAATATAGAGGAGGAATATAGTGAAGCCACATTAACTGGGAGAGCTGGTATAATAACTACTGACAGTTCAAGGACCAAGCAGGTCCAGTCTGCTGTTCTTAAAGTATATGAGGGGAGATGGTTACCAAAATATTCAAGAGCAGGTGATCACAAGGGTACCAAAGATGGTTGTCAAGTCAATCACTTCGGTATTTTGTAGATGAAAGTACAGGGGTTATTTCTGTGCACTGGTTTGTAGAGCTACAGCAGAGGATGAGACAGAGAACTGACTCCCAATGAAGTTGCATTTTACCAACAGAAAGCCCAAGTATCTGTTTATCCATGTTTCTGGAAGACATTTTAATGTAGAAAAAAGAGCTACCTTCAATTTTCCAAAGCAGTTGGAATTTCCCCAAGCACTGTATCTACATACAAGACAAGGTATTTTTACATTTTGCCTGCAACACTTGAAACTGGAAACTAAAAAAATATCCTCAGAACATCTTTTCCACTCTGTCTGTATGGCTGCATAAGAAATACACCATTAAAATATGCAGTGTCATTAATGAACACCAGCATATTGCACAGTTTAACTGCTTAAACTTTTTATTAAAAATTAGAGGAAATGAGAGTATTCATTATGCTATAATGCTCCTTCCTATCATGACAAATTGCATTAGTTCTTAGAATTAAGATATCTGTATAATAAGGAAAGCACAGTACTGAGAGTATTTGCACTATGTGGGAAAAAAAATCCAGTAGATTCCATGATGATAAAGGAGGCTGGCAAGTGTTTTCTTTTCCAGACCTTTCTCCAGACCTAATTTGTTTTACTGGGTGTTTTAGCTGAAACTGTCATGATGTTAAATTTTAAATGCATCCACCATGTATAAACAAGAAGCTTACATGCTAAAACGCATTCCAAACAAATAGTAATTTCTATTGAGTTTGTTCTTTCTGTTTCCAGATAAGTGTTTTTTGTGTAATACCTGTACATGTTATTAGCCATGGGCAGTGCATGCTGACACTTTCAGGTAGCTTCTTGCAGTTAGCAGCTCTCAAATAAGGCATCAATAAATTGGAACTTAACTTCATAGAAATTATGAATTATTATGAATAAATTATTCAACATCAGTCTATGGATGTCAGTGAGGAGTGGCTATGTAAGAATATTGAAGTAATCCCAGACAATTTGTTCTGTGGAATTATTATTTAAGAGGAAAAATAAAAATAAATAAATAAATGAATAAATAAAACCACAAATGACCACAGACACACACACACAAAAAAACCCCAAAACACTAACAAGCCTCTTACTTTTAAAAGGAAAAGAAAGCAAAACCTGGAGTGGCTGACTTGCTCAAGGTTTGAAGTAAAGCTGCTGTAAAAGGAAAAAAAGAGATGGCATCAGAAGGTGACTATACAGGGCAACAGGCAATAAAGGAATAAGCTGCTATTCACTGCACTAAAAAAGGAGCCTCTTATTAACTTCAGCCACCACTGATTCCTTGCCCCAGACTCACAGCTGAGTGTGGATTTCTAGGCACAGGATATAGATGGAACCAATGCCTTAGTGTTCATGTTCTTGAGGCTTGGCAGCTGAGGTCTCTATTCATTTTGTATCTCCAAAACATTCCTCAAATGCTTAAATTACTTAATTTTAAGAACAAGTTTTACTAAGAAGAGAGGAAAATTTTCAGTTTGTGATTTCATAAAAAGTTCTCTGTAATTTTTTTCCACCAGAGAGTATCTAATTTTCAGTGAGTAAACTCAGTACCATAAAACATATGAGTTCAAGAGATTAAATTTGAAAATTATATGCTATATTCAACAAACACTCTCAGTGATAGAAATACTCGAAAAAATTTTAAGATATTCTTTTATTCTCATGTCATCTAAGTTTAGGAAATTAAATGCCTATCACAGTTCTACTTAAAGAAAAGAACAAGTAATTTGAAAACTTCCTTCAGGTTTAGAACAGTACTGTATTGAAAGCACAGGCTTTTAAAAATCATATGAGGTGAAAGTAAAAAAAAAAAAAAAGAATCACCAGTTAGGATTGTGTGTAGCTGTCTTTAGGGAGATGGAATCCTCAAGTGGGATGAATTTCCATGTTTCCATCTACTTCAAGCTGGTTGCTCTCCATAGACAGTGTTTCTAATTTCATTTTATTACAAATCTGGAAACTTCATTCTGTGTGTCATGACATTTTCAAATTCATAGCACTACTATTGATATAAAATTATTTTATATTGTCATACAAATGCATATATTTAATTATAGTATGAATATCTTCCTAACAAAGGGATTGTGTCTTGGCATGAACAAGTAATAAGTATGTAACCTGTGCCTCCTACAAATCTAAGTCTCTAAACAAAAGTCTCAGGACCTCAATGCTTCCTTTTTACTGCTTTTCTTCCCTTCCTTAGCATTGCTGTGCACATCCACACACCACAACCTGCCCCCTCAGCTCTTTTCAGATCTTATTTTCTTTTAACCTCTTTGGATTTCACTAAGAATAAACTTACTGGAACAAATGAGAGGAAGCTGTGAATCACTCTGCCAAGCAGGAAAAAAAGAAGTTACAGTCTGTGCTCTCCAAGTTGCAGTGGCATCTCCAGATAGGTATTAGTTGAGGCTTAGGAAGTTTTGACTATGTCTTCAGCAGCTCACTAGTCTGCCCTGTTAAACAGGTTTAAAAGCATCATCTGGAAAACAGTCAGGAAAGTAGAATTTTGGGCAAATCATACCCAGTGGTTTATATGTAGGACGATATATCCTGAAAATAGGAAAGAGCATATCATTAGACTACTACCAGAACAAAACATTAAAAATAGCATATTATTAATTGAATTGGGAACTTTAAACAACTCCTTCCAATCTCTTAGAGAAATGAGCCTATTTATGAGTTTTCAAACAAGTTCATTTAGCAGACTATTACTATAGGCATTTGCTAACTTAATTTCTCATTGATAAGATCGGCATAAACGTCCTTCCAAATTATGCTTTTAATTACTTTCATTTGTTCAGTCTGCATGCTATAAAATCAGTGCTGGTTGGCTTGTGTTAATGGCTCATGATGTACTGAGGATGAGGATGGACAGCAGAAATGTCTTGGCCCTTCCATGATTTGGCCAGGCCAAGAGGCTGCAGAGCTCAGGATGAGGGGCTGTGCAGCTGCTCCTCGTCACGCTGCACCACCTCAGAAATGCCAGCCTTTCCACCCTACCCTCTCCCAATAAATCCACTCCAAGCTGAAGCCTAAATTGGCCACTAAATTTAGTATTGCACTGAGACTTTTAGAGAAAAAAAATGTTTTACGCAGAGAGGCTTTAATTCCTTAGCCCAGTTCTATTTCTTTGTTTCCCTACTGTCTTCTGTCATCTTTTGGCAATTTTCTGTCTTACAGTAGCATGACTTTGTGGTCTGCTTATCAATTTCACTATACAGTTTAAAAATGCATGTAGCAAAAATAAAATCTTTACAGATTACCGAGTAGTGATGCCAGCGTCTGCTGGACTCCTCTAACAGCAGAACCAGATGGGACTTCAATGTAATGGTTTCAGCAGAGGGCAGGGAATATATGACATGGGTAGCATTAGTGAAGCAGTCATTATAGGGGTTGTTTCCATGTAAGTGATATATCATAACTTTTGAATATTGTCAAAATAGGGGATTTTAATATACCAAAGTAAGTTTTTTTTATTCAGGAAAAAAATGCTCATTCTAACAGTACTTTTTCATAGGATTTTCATACCACCATGATTGAATTTGTAGATTGCTGTGGTCATAACAGTAATATCTATGTGCTTTTGTTTTGCAACGTGGCACGTGGTTTAATGATATGCACTTTTTTGTGCAGAATGAAAAAAACTAAGACATTGTCCAGAAAGGCTCTCCCTGAACAGCTGAGTGTTCTTCAACTAATACAGTGTTTTGTGGTTTTTTCCTATTGTTTCTACAAAGTAACTCAAATTGATTACTTGCAAATATAAGGGGAACATTCCCCTCCTGATCTTTCATTTTTAATACAGAAGAAAACTATAGCAGAGAGTAATAAAAACAAGGTTCTACATAGAATATTTTCATTATGTATGTACATATTTCTTCTTATAATGGCTGTATCTGAACAAAAAAGACCTGTCTTCAGTTGGTGGAACTCTCTACTGCCTTATTATAGGGCCAGCTGGGAATATTTTGACAGAACATTTTATCAGAGATTATAAATGCCAATGTGTCCAAGTAAAATGTTTTACAGAAACCTGACAAATTCGACAATTTTATTTCACGAAGAAAATACGTTCTGTTAAGGTCAGAAAATTTTGTTTTGACACTTTCAAACTGAAATGTTTGGCAAGCTTTTTTAATGATTTTCATTTGAAAATTTGTTTTGTATTGGAGTTCAGCCTTCAAATCAGAGTAAAAAGAGAACAAAAATGATTTCACGAAAAGTTTTGAAAAAGTCATCATTATGCACAGCATGGTATGTGATGAAAAACAGCGAACATCTAGATAGACATTGTTTCTTGGGGAATTCCATACCAACTTCAAAGTACCTGCATTAATACATCCAAAGGTTTAATTCTCCTAGGGCTTCCTTTATACCAAAGAGAGAGAATTTCTTGTGTCACTAGGGAGCAGTAACAACCAAAAAAGATGGTAATTAAGATTGCTACAAAAAGAGGTGCATGTGTGAATCCATGTGTGTAAAGGTAATTCTACAGCAGATCAATATTTTCTGTTGAACTTTAAGAGTAGGAAATTGCCTTTGGATGTCTAAGTGTAAGGAAAATTTGAAAGGATAGATAATATTGAGACTGTTTTGGCTACAATTTAAACCTTCTTCCCCTATTGGGAAGAAAGACTTGATTTCACTGGTTTGTTAAATCCTGTTTTAGATAAGGCTGGAAGGTGATGCCCGAGTCTCATTTTAATGGGTAGTTAGTGTTGCCAGTGCTGTCTCACTCCGACAGCAAACGATGGGAATGCTCCATCCAGTCAGTGTACTGCAGTCAGCTCTGTTCCAGAAAGCTACAGCAAAAGGAGAAGTTATTTCAAAAGGTGGTCTACAATTTTTAAAATTGTACTAGACTCTAATGTTGCATGCATTTAAAATATTTTCCTCTCTACTCTTCCTGTCCAAAAAGCCTTTGCAATGAATGTGTTGAGAGGGAAATGAGCTGAATATTGCAACAAATGCAGGATGGAGCTGATAAAAGCAGAAAGCATGGTTTGTATTAAAGAATGAAACACTATAAATTCCATTCATGTGTGTTATCTGAAAAGACAATTTTGCAAGCAGTAAAAATCCAGCACCATGCATTAAAATATGTCTCTGTGATATGATTCTCCCTTTCCCTAGATGAGTCTGCTGATCCTTCCTTCCTCTCTGCAGTCTCCCCCTTCCTTTAGAGCTATTGAGAGAACAAGGATCACTTTATTGTTTGTTTCAGAATGAGTGGCTTTGTGCTTCCTTTATACAGATATCCAGACTACAAGTTCTGATCCTGTCACCTTTTACCTCAAGCCTCCCTTTCACTTTTTCACCTCAGCCTGCTTCTTTGCTTTGTGCTTTAGGCCTGTGTCTTTTCTTTCACTCCTCACAGATCTTCCTTCTTTTTTCCTCATGTCACCACCCCTCTGCCTCATAATGTTTTCCCACCTCTTTTAATGCAAACATGCCTGGTTTTGACACACTTGTTCCTATCCTTCACATGGGTGATGTATGTGCAAAAGACTGTTCTTAATAAGTATCATCTATAATAAAAACCCATTTGTATAAACCACTAATCTGAAACAAATTGTCAGGTAAAACAAAGGAAAATATGTTTCCTGAGTAAATGGGGCAGGAGTTGCCCTATTCTTTTCATAGCTGGTATTAAAAACAGAAAAACTCTGATTTGGTGAGAAGACAGGTTTTTCACAGGGAAGCATCCTAAGTCTCATAGGTCCTAGAGTCTGGCAACTAAGTTCTTCAGCACATGCAATTCTTCTTATGGGAATCTCCTAATCTGAAAAGGGAAAATATCCACAATCTGGCTCAGAGTTGTACTGTAAACTACTTTTTTCCCCTTTCCCGCTATGAAAGGGCTATGTCTTCATTGCAAGTATTTAGGAAGTCTGCATTGTAATTAAATGGACCTCAAAAGAAACCCAGGGTCATTCCTGTTAGAGATACAAATGTATACATATATATTCATGTATGTATATTGGTTTACTATAAAATTGTATCCTTTTGAGGATTTACTCTATACTTCTGATTACCAAATTTTTAATGGCCCTATTTGAAAATAAAAAACTGGATGGTCCCTGTTAGCCAGTAAGAAACAAAGAGGCTAACATACATGTTGAGAATAGCAAGTTCCATAACTAATTTATAGACCAGTGCTTGGAGGCAGCCATTAACACACCTTACCGTAAAAACATGCTCTGTTCCATTGAACTGCTGGTCTTCACACATTCCTAAAATGATTAAGATTGCAATGAATCATCATTTAATTATGGTCTTTAGAGAACTGAGGATGCTGAAGCAAATTAATAGACTGTTTTCCCTATCCGTGTATCTGTAGTGAAGTCATTACCTAAAGGCTCAAAATTCCATTGTGTTTAAAATTAGGGAAACTGCAACTATTTTGGGAATGAAATTACAGTAACTGTTTTGAAACATAGAATTATAGAATGTCCTGGATTGGAAGGGACCTCAAAGATCTTTTAGTTCCAATCCCCATGCCACAGGTGGGGACACTTTCTTCTAGATCAGGTTGCTCCATCTAACCTGGCCTTAAACACTTCCAGGGATGGAACATCCACAACTTCTCATGAAGCACAACAGTATAAGTAACTGCATGCTTTTTACACATCTTTTCTTAAAAACTAGAGATAACAGGACAGTGCTAATGTTCACCAAGTGTTACTGCATTTGCATGTTTATGGAACCAGCCAGTTAGTGTTTTATGTTGGATTACCTATATTGCCATTTGCTACCCTTGTAAATCCTGTGTGAAAATTTTAATAACTCTTAACTTCTGATCTTACAACAGGATCACAGCTTGAATTCCTGTAGCTGTAAGACATTATTTGAATAGATATTGATGCTATACTTACAACACAGTTTAAAAACCAGTACTATCTTTCTTTAACTCTCATTATCGGAGAACAGTAGAAAAACTAGTTTACAGAACATCAGAAAATCATAACTGATGTTCCAACCCTCTATGGATTTTAAGAGCACTTTATCTAGGACTTCTGTGGCTATCTCAATAAACAATCTAAATTAATAAAATTAGGTACATCACTGAAAAAAAATTATTGGAGAAAGTGTGTTAGAATTAATTATTTCAATAACTATATTTACTACTGAAATGTATGTCAATTTCTGGTTACAAATGTCTGCTTATGGAAGACATTACATGATTCAACGTATTATAGAGCTGAAAGATTTTGGGATTTACTCCATGCACTTGAAATTAACTAATCCGATTTTTAATCTCAAATGAACATCAGTTATCATAAATTCACAGCAGACAGCTGCTAAAAAAACAGTTCATAGTTACACTGCCATTTAAAGTGGACCTTCATTTGAGACAGAATTTTACTCTATTCTCCCTTCCTGCCCTTCAGTCTGATGATGACTTCAGCCTCCTTGTGGAGGTAAATGCTCAAACCTGTGCTAGACTCAGTGTCTATAAATAGCCATGTCTGTCTTCCAAAGGGAGGAAAACCCTGAAGTAATTTAAGAACCCAACCATTTTCCAGCACAAGCACAATTATGAAAGAAAAGGTAGCTGGGGGAAAGGAGATTGATTAATACACTAGTTCATGGAGTAAAATCATAATTGCTAGATAAGAAATAGCCAGGTTTTCATTGTTCTGTTTTATCCACGAATTTATGATTACTTCAGACACTATTAGAGAGAATAACAAATTAAATTAATAAATGGTGCCTAATGAGTGAAGCAAAGAAACCAAAGTTGTGATACCTCAGAACTCTGCTTTGTCCTGTCATCCCTTACTGAATGACCTTCAGAGAGTTGTTCAGCTTGTGTTGTCCTACAGAGTTGATGGTTTCCCTTAGACTTTGTAAAATGAATATTCTGTTATAAAACTCTCTATACGGGCAAATTTTTTGTTTATTATATAATGATAATGTCACTTCTTGTCTGTTAATCCCTCTGACATTAATGAAATTGATTGGTTTTTGTGTAAAGAAACTCTAAATGGTGCTGCTAATGAGATAGATATATGGATTTACTCAGAGAAAAAAAAACTGACATAATACCTGTGTTCTGAGCCAGGTAAGTCCCCCCAAAGGGTTTAGTAAGCTGGCTTATGGCTCATAGTATGTTGACAAAGAACTCTATTCAGGTTATTTTTGCACTGAAATAACTGATGATGGGATAAATGTAAGAAATAATTGTGCTAAATTATTGCATAAGAGGGTTATAACTGGAAGAAAAAATCTTTAAATGTTAGAATAAAACAAGCTGACATGGCTATATTTGCTGTGATTAAAGTGTAAAGGGGGGTGATTAATGAATCACAGTGCATGGCTGTGCAGCGGCTCAACGTTTTGAAACTACCATACAACTTTGTCTGTAATTGGGCAGGTTTACTTTCCATCAGTTTGGCTGCTTCTAACTCCTTTTAGTACAATAAAGTTTTGTTATTCTTTGGACAGACCTGGAGGCATTTTTGGTACTGAAATATACAGTATTTGGTTGACAAAGCTACACAAGCGTTGAGAAAATAAAGGTCTATTATAGCTCTATGTGCTTTTTTTCCAAGCAGATTGCATTTTCCTCTGATCAATAGGTGGTTTTTTTTAGTGATTCCCAGCACTGTGATCCTACAAGTGCGTCACAGGGAGGGGGTGGCAACAGCCAGAACCACCCTGGCTTTGCAGGCAGAGCAGGCGGCTCTGACACAGCTTAGAGAAACAGACCCTGCTCAGACTTACCCAATTAGGGATACAGTGACTCACCCCTGAGGTTGGAGGTTGCCAAAAACATTCTTTGCCTCTCAACAGACTGCAAGATCATGCCATGCAAACCTGATCTGTGGGTGAATGAGGTCCCTACACCATATTCTCGGTTTAAAACAGATTCAAAGAATACTGCCTACTGTGTGTGTATGTGTGCTGTTCATTCAGTTCCTGGTGATCTGACAAATTCCTGGAATTGTCCAGAAATTTGCTTGCTTCCAATATCTTTAACAATCTTCTCATTTATTTTCAATTTTTCTTAGCAATTGTTCTTTTCCCTTTTAGTTATTTTAACATTCATTTTCTGTTTCAAATGTCACTTCTTTCTTGTGCTGATTTTTAGTGGCTAAAATTTCCATATTTTCTCTTTCTACTGGAAATTAATTGCCATCTTTTAAAATGACAATGTCTTCATGGCCTGTGTGTGTTGTTTCTTGACCCACATTTCCTCTACATGTGTGAGATCTTTTCTCTTGATGGTTTTAATCTTTCAAAAGACCCTTTCTTTCAAGACCACCTCTGTAATTTCAACTACTGTTACAGTCTGAATAGAAAACCCTGTTGAGAGGAGTCCACTTTACCAGAGCCCAGGAACAACAGATACCTTGTCAGTTTATTATCTCTGTTGTCAATAGACAAACAATATTTAAACTTTGGAATGAGAATCGGATTGTGCAACATGTTACTGGTTTACTAGGGTGCGACAAACTCATATTTTCTTTGCATTGAGCTAGTATACATCAGACTGCACTCTGTTTTCTTATATTTTTCATTGCTAACCTAATCAAGGAAAAAGCTTTTAGATCAAAACTGAAAACTAACCCCATTCGTTGTTGTCTTCTTTCATATTAAGACCAAAAGCTTTTAAATAATTGGGATTTGGGGAGCTGAAACATAAATTCAGATAAGGACATCTATGTTCCAAGATTGTGTTCCCTTCTTTTGTCTTCCCTCTTTTTATTACCTGACTTTCTAGTTCCCCTTGTAGTAAGTCTTGCTGTTGTACATTTAAAGTGACTTTAAACAGAACATATTAAATTACTGCATAAAATTTTACAACTTACACATTCCCATTTATATCCAAAATTTATTTTCTTCAGGCTGGATGTACTGAACCTCTTGACACGTTTTACAAGGAATATCAGCTTTGGCATTAAGTATATCACCTGTGATAGGGTCAAAGATAAATATAAAGAAAGCAGGAGAGCATGTTCTAGGCACTCAAGGATCTCAAATGAAGCATTAATAGATTCCATGTTAGGAGGAGGAAGTTTGGAAGAAAAGAATGTCCTCTGTGATAAATTATGCCTGTTTTTTGCATGGCATTCTATGTCTTCTAAAGCAAGAAGGTCATTCCCAAAAAAGCAATGCCAAAACAGCCCCATTCCCAAGATCCAAAACACAATAAAAATTGCTTGCAACAATAGAGTTTATTAGGGCTTTATATTCCACTATTAGCAGAGGAAGTAGCTAAGTTTCTAGTGTTGGTTTCTGGTGGTGCACTTCTCACTCTGTACTGTTCTCATGTTATACCAGATGACTGGGATTTTCATTGAGTTACCCATTAAAAATTCTATTGGCACTGTATCCTGGAGTCTGAAAAAAAGGAGCTCTTTTGAAGATTGAGTAGGAATTTCATACTAAATGACATATAATATCTTTAGAGGCCTTATTTTATCATATAATGATATTCCATCCAACATCAATCCAGAGTCACCTGTAATGTATTTCAAAGAATGAAACTGAAATGACATTGCAGAGGGGAACTATAATTCGCTCTCACAGACAGGGAACTCATGTCTGGTCTCTAGTAGCTGCCTGCTGGTATTTTTTATAGACTGGGTTGAAAATAGGGTATGGGCCACATAGAAAAACAGAAAGATTTGATTTAAAGTCTAACAAGTGATTATTCATAGCACGTACTTGTCTTCTCAGACACGGCAGAACACAACATGGACTTGGGTAGCCTGTGTTGATTCTACCCACTTCTAGTTCTTTAATTCACCCATCTAGAATGAAAATTTATGAGCAGACATTGATGGATTCTTGCAAATTAGAGAGGTTGTGTATATCTAGGTAGAATCTAATATGAATGTTATTCTTCTAAGTTTGGACTGGAAGACTGAACAGAAATGTTTTAACTTTATATTTTTGTTTGATTTCATTATGTGGACTCAGCAAGACTAACCATGTGTGCAAGGCTTTGTGGGATTGCATTTGCTTACAATGTGTTTGCATAACACATTTTGAATCTCATCCTCATATACCTTCCACAGATAAAACACTGCTGCTGTTCTTATGGTGGTGTATTTGTAAAATTCCTATCTAATGGATAATTCCCGAAAAAATGGCCCTTTTGTATCACCTCATTTTGTTATGTCTCTGTTATGGGTTAAACCACTCAGGAGTTTACCAGTGCAGTGGGAACACCTGCTAGCAAAAGAGTTTAACTGCAAGCTCTTCTGTTGCTCGGTTCAACTAACAAGCTGCTTTTAAACGGCCTTCAGACAGCAGTGTAACAGTAGTGGGTTTTTTCAGCTTGTTCTCTTGGGATATATAGTAGAGAGCTATTCATCAGTTATTAGGATTTCACCCTGTTGCTGCCTGCTGTGAAAGCCAGGGGAACTTAGAGCAATGTATCTTATGGTTTCTCTTTTGAGAAAAAAAAATTCAATGCAATTACCAGAGACATGCATCCGCAAAGAAGTAAATAATGAACCTGCCATGACATAAATCTCCATTTCAACTCCCAGATTTGTCAGTTTTCAATGTTAATATCTTGGGGTTTTTTTTACAGTGCATATCAGGATATTGCAGTTAGACAATGTTATTTAAAACACACATAACTACAAACAATAAAATCTCGCTTTTTTGCTTCTTTTTAAAATCTATTTGTTGAGCATGAAACTTCTCTTAAACGATTCTGTACTTTTTAACAATATTTAATACATGTGCAGAAGACACAAATGTTGAAGTGAGTAATAAACCATTTATTTACAACAAAATTCTGAAATATAAACTGTATTTTTGAACTTAAATAATAACTTAGACGTGTATAAGTGTGATTCACGCTTCAAGACTGCTCACCTCACATAGAGTGATGAACTGTCACCATTTCATTCATTCTACATGCAGTATCCATAAGGGTTTAGAGAGTAGACATCACCATAAATCAATGTTATTGGACTATATTTTCAAACAAAACATTTTACAGACACAGACATCCCACATTCCATACTGATCATGAAACCCTTGCATGAAGGTCAGCTAAAGTCAGCAACAACTTATGGATTCATTTTCTGGAGGAACAAAATGTGCCCATGTATTTTTTTTTAGTGCATTAAAAGTATCTTAAATTTGTGGAAGGTTTCTGTGTAGAATTTCTTGTAAGAGAAGACCTGTAAAAGAAACAAAATTAAAGAAACATGTAAGCACTTCAGTTTGTCTTTTCTGATAAAGCTCAGAGGCGACTCAGACACTATGCTGGATTATATCACTGCTTTTTAAAGCATGTAGAAATAGCAGTAAAATTTACTTCATTGTGAATTTTGGTTCATTTTAAAAAATGTATAAAATATTTTGCTTAGAAACCTAATGAAAATCCAGTTACCTTAGATATGTGGCACCCTACCCAGCAGTAAAGGATCAGAACATTTGCTCTGTGTGGCCTAATGGAGAAATTTGCTTCACCAAAATCCAACTGGTTTTATGTTTTCATGTTTTTGACGCTTTGGCCTTGTGTTTCTCATTACAGTACCCTGAAGATTGTTTTGAAGTTGTTAAAAAATGTACAATAAGTTCTTTATATTAAAAATCCTTTTCAATGTACTCAGACACATGTAAGAAAATCCTAGAGCAATAAGTGTGCATATTCTTACAGCTTGAACTTAAAGACCTGCTCTTATGGCTAGTGAATATATCAATCCTGTCATTTCAGGCTGCAGGTTACACAACAAACAGAGTTTGTAGGTTTGGGCTTGTATGACAGAAGCAAGGAAAACCAAGCTCATGTCTTTAAAAAGGGCAAAGATTCACTTGTGTAAAAACTTCATGTTGTACCAAACCATTAATACAGGAAAATTTAAAAATATGTTGACCATTTTTTTTTGAGTAATACCTCAAAAGCAGTTCATGAATGATCCTCTTTATATCCTTTGGAAGTTTTTTAAAGGAACAAACTAGGATAGTATTAAATGACACTGCTAAGGACCAGACCTTGGCAAATCAGTAAATATGCTGTTTTAACAATTTTTACTATGTACTTAATGCATTTTTTATTCTATACTTACAGTCTGGAAACATTGCAGAACACAGAGTCTGTTTTGCTTCTGCTAAAGAACTTTGACCCATCTTTACAGAGTTGACTACAGATATTTATGCCAGAACAGCTCTTAGGAGTAACCTTGGGTTATAAAGGCTGTTTCATTGGGAGAATCCTCAGCTGTCTGCTTAATTTGGTCTTCCCAGAGCAGAGGTCAAGATCTGTCCTTCACAGTTAGGCAAAAGAGAAGGATCTACTTGTGTGTAATAATTAATAGTAAAACTTCTTGAAAGGCTCTCAGACCAAACAGCCGTCTCTGAGCCACAAAACATGAAAAGACTAATAATATCTTCTCTAGCCTTGCATTTTTAGCTGAAAATTATTTGCTAGGTTATATTTTGGCATTTAAAAAAAATTACTGCATAATAATAAAAAATAATTAATGTAAGATGAAAAAACTCTTCTGTATAATGAAATGTATAAACTGTAATTTAATGAAAGTTCTCACTAAAATAAAACATTATTTTTGCAAAGAATATTGCAGTACACTGGAGGAACAGAAATTTATCATATACTGGAATTTATATGTTACATAGTGATGAAATCCATCTGTTAGGTGCTCGCTTATACCACATAAAGTAATGAAAGCAGCCATCATCAATCACACACTACTCTAATCCTACCTCCATATTCTACTACTCCTGGGTCATTGAAGAAAGGCAATGGTAATGATCAGACCTATAATTACGGAGCAAAGTAAGTATACTGCATTCCAGTGAGGATAATGATGTTTACTTTTCATCTCAAGATAAATTTGGTGCAATCAAAATGCTAATAATGGAGTGCCAGCTACAGAATTTTTACTGTGGACAACATTGCTACACCCAGGTATTGCAATTATTCTAAAAAGCAGCAGTCAACATAATTTTGTGAAGTGCTGCTTTTAAGGGAAGTTAGAGACAGGCATCTAAGAACATGTTATTCCTGACACTTATGTTATTGCTGACATGCTACCTAGAGAAACTATACGAAAAAGAAGGAGCTACACAAAGATGAAAAACACAGATTTTCTGTGAATCTAACTTACCATTTTACATGTTTAAGCAAATGTGTTATGCCACTGAACATATCTTAGCAATTTGTAACTATTGGATGTATTTTGGTGGGACAAATTCAAGTAAAAAGATGAAATTTAGGACAACTTCAAGCAAACAAACAAATCAAAAAAAGCCCCTTCTGGTGAATCAACGCTTTAAACACAAGTACTGAAGAAAAAAACATTTCTGGACTAAATTTTAAAAACAAATTTTCAGGATGCAGTAAAGTGGAAGGGAGGAGAGAAAACCCATTTTTCATTTTAGATTAAATTTACTTTTTCTGGATATATGTGTTTTAGTTTTAATGCCTTTTAAACTTTTTTTTTTTAAATTTGGTCTAATTCATAATAAAAGTATTGTTTTTAATGAAAAACAATGAGGGTTTAGGTCTTTTTTAGAAGATCTATTTGAACTTTCTTTATGTTTTAGGAGGGGCAAAATGTAGTAGCTGAATGAAAAATAGTATCCCACCTGAAATTCTATTAATCAGCAAAAGAATTTACCCAGCAGTTGTCCCCATTGAGAAACACTTATATCATGCTTAATTAGTGCTCTGAAATCAATTGGTTCTCATGAAGTGTGATCTGTGCAAAACAGTGATAATGAACATATCCTGGAAATAACATGCAGTGATAATTGCATTGGCCCAGCATTCTGGACATTGGGGCCAGCAGTGTGATCAGAAAACAGCCTTAAAAGGAAAATATAGGCAGGCCAGGTAGAAGAAAAATGGATGTTGTGGAGTAAACATTAATCAAGAAACCAATGGGTCTTGTCCAACAAAAACTGCAGGGCCAAAGTATTGAACAGCTTTTCACGCATGTACAGGTCGAGCAGACCAGAAGAGGTGACCTAGACCAGAATTTAGGATTTTGTGGCCAAGATCAGTGAGATACATTCAGGACTTCCAACCGACCTTGGTTGTTTTGACTTTTTGCACTACCTAGTCAGGCTTCCTGTAAGAACGTGCATCTCATTCATGTTCTCTGAAATTCTGCTTCCACCAACAAAAATAAAAGTTAAAAAATAATTAAAATAACTAAGACACAATTTTAAACCTGGGGGAGAAATGGATTGCAAGGGAAGGCAGATAGGAGAAAGAATTAAAAACTCTCGGCACAGAGAAAGAAGACTGTATAGAAGTCTGTGGACAATTATTTAAAGCCCTTCTAGCTGGGATTTGGCTGAGAACAGTACACAAGTATATGTTTTTATTTTCCCTAAAGAAACTCAGATTGAGATCTCAGTGATGTGTGACAGGATGCATGCCAGGCAGAGAATTTCACTGAAGTCATGTCAGATGTGCAGGATGTCTGCAGGGCATTCCTCGAGACCAGGCCCGTGGTCCCTACAGCGAGAGCCACCAGGCAGACCTCTGCCCCACCAGGTACTCCTGGAGAAACTGCTGGAGACTCAGCAAACAAGGCAGGAGGTGGGAAAAAGTGCAAAATAGGCTGGACTCCACTGCAGGGTTTTCTGACAGACCCTGCAGGCATGGAAATGGGGCTGGAATTTATCTGAAAAAAGGCGCCTTGGTGAGATTCCCTGTACTTCCTCTCTGATTCAAGTGGGAAGCAGCCCTTAAGCTGATTATTTGTGCTTTAAGTCCTTATCTAGGCCAGGAGCCAAAAATGCAGAAGGCCTGGACATAAGTTACCAGAAACTGTTGTAACCTTGAGAGAGGTTCAGCCCAAGTTCAGTTCTAAAAATACAGGAATGATCAGTGGGGGGATATTATTCTCTGCGAGCAGCCTTTCCCATCATATGGACACAGTCTTCCCTGTTGCATTAGCTTTACATGCATGTAACTCCACTCATTGGAAGGTAATTACTCATGCTTAATATGAGGGTAAATGTGAACACATTCAGGCTTTTAGCCTCAGCATTATGTGGATTTATTGGCAGAACGCCCAAACCCCACAGACTTTTTCCAGCCTGAGCCCCCACCCACCCCTTTCAGTAGCTTTGTCCAATACAGGGCCATGTGCTGTGGCTGCATCAAGGTTGACAGTGTCGTGAAAAGTTTCATCTCACCTTTTCCAAAGTTTGCAGCTTTATTACAAACTCCTGTAGTGATACATCCTGCAAAATTCAGTTTTTTCTCAGAGCTGTTCTGTCAGCCATGCTGGGGAATGTCTGGTTTTATTTTGTTGGTTCATAGTGGAAAAGCAGGAGGTAGATTAAAAAGCTAAACTGAAACACTGCTTTAAATCTTCAGGTTGTAGGGATTTTTTTGCTCTTAAAATTTCTACATGTTGGAGTTGTTATTGCAAAGGTATCACTTACAGTAGCCAAATCTCTGTTATCCTCTGAAGACGACAACACTCACTAGTTTGAGTATATCCTCACTGAAGGTGCATAATTCTAAAACAAAGATACCTACTTCAGGCTTTATTTTGTTATTGGAAGACACACAGTACAATTTGCACTCAGGTTTGTGTTTTCTGTGATAATGGAGTAAAAATTCCAAAGTATATGGAAACGGTGAAACATGTTGAGCTTAAGCAGCTATTGCAATGATCTGTTATACTGAACAAAGGATATGAAAGCTGTACTTGCTTTGTCACTCAATTCCAGGTAATTAATTTCTATGTCCAAACAAGATGCACAGATGTGCTGACATAATGTTCACTGTTTCCAAATCTGTGCAGATATTACTCTTATTACTGGTACATGTTTAGTGTTTGCTCCCAGAAAAGATTAAGACCTCCATGCTGCTTTGGTATAAATTCAAGGTAATGATAGTCAAATCATGGTGGTTGCATTGTGAAGAACTGTTGTGAAAGCAGTAAGATTTCAAAGTTCACAATTTGCACCCTCAGCTTTCTTTATATCACTTTGTAACACTGGACTGGTTTCAAAACTATTAGGTGCATTCTCAACATGAATTCATGTTAGAAACCACTTGCATACTTTTATAAAAGTGTGAATGTTTTGTGCTAAAATTGGCTTTTTTCCCTGGCCTAAACTCTGTGCAGATGCCAAAAGTTTAGGTTTGGTGAAATAGTATCTGATCATGTCAGCCTAATGAACCGACCAGGCATCAGCTTTGACAGCTGCCTGGCATGGTACAAGATGGAAATAAAAGACCCAGGGCAAACCTGTGACCCCAGACAAGTCAATGGCAAAACTCCTCTTGCCTTTAATGGGTCCAGGATTTCATCTATGGCTCTCTGCCTCATCTTTCATTCCCAGAGACAAACAGCACACAGAGTATAGCAGGCACTACAGACACTAGACTTTCTCCAGTATATAATGAGGCATAAACTGAGTGAAGTCAGAACTTTTGGATCTCAGCAAAGAAGTGTCTGTTTTCAAAGAGGGGGAATGAAGAAAATATAAACACATAACTGGCTGGAAGGAAAAGCCACTCCTGTACATACCAGGGGAAAGTAAGAGATTGCTTAGATTTTCTATTCATTTGGTTTTCCTTCAGCTTCCTGAAGTTGCTTGACAGCCTGATAGAACTGACTCATCACCATTTGTAGGCAAAACAAAAAATAATATCATGACTGAAAAATACTGCCTTCAATGAAACTCCCATATGCAGAAATCAGATGGTGACATAACTTAAAGGAATTTAAAACAGCTTCTGTCAGATGGTCTCCTCTCCCCCGGTGATGACTACTTCATTCCGGGGTAATTTCTTTTAATTACAGGGACTTAAGAGGGCAAAGGTGGTTTAGTAACTTGCTTTGTTTTATGGAACATATCTATCACAGTGTTACAAAATATTTCCTCCTGGCCCACTATTCTGTTGAGAGCTTTGGTGTTAAATAACAATATGAGCTACAGATCTGCTTTCACCTCCAGCTCACTGATGCTCCTCCTGAAGCAGCACCAGGTCCTAGCATAGTGCAATCTGCCTGCTAAGGAGCTCAAGATATGTCAGGGCTTCCTTAATCTGAAGTTGTCTTTGCCCTCATAACTTCACATTGCTCCTCCAGCCATCTCTTGTGCGGGGTGCTTTGCTGGGCAGCAGCACAGATGTCGGGAACAAAGGGCGGGTGTTGGGTCCAGGAGCTGTGGGTACCTCCTGCCCCAGGCTGGTCTCTGCCCGCAACTGCCTGTGGCCACACCCCAGGATGGCAGAGTGTGGTGGGGCAGCAGCAGAGGACATGCCCGAGAGGGAGAGAAAATATGCATCTCCTGCTAATGATGTCTTTGCTCGTTACTGGTTTTTATATAAAGACTGAAGAACTCATATTTCTCTGAGTTAAAGCTCCCTGACTGAGGAAGGACTGAGTCCAGGCTCCAGGAGCTGGCTCTATAGTAACAGCCTGATGAGTATTCAGCTCTGTTTACACATCAGACTTTTAAATCAATTTGAATGAAAGAAAATAGATGGAGTAGTACCCTTTGCCTCCTGGTCCCCACTGGGAGGGGATCTTTCATGACAGGGTTTCCCCACTCCTGTGGGGTGGGAAAGGATGAAAGGTAGTGGGGTGGCCTCAAGAGGCAAGACCCACAGTCCCCCTGCCCCCAGCTTTCTTCTAAAGTGGCATCTCAGGAAAAATATCTGCTGGTGTTCATGTGGTGGCTGGGCTCAGACAAACCCTGCAGACACGGGGTGCAGAGAGGCAGCTGGTCAAATCTTTGCAGTCCTCACTCTGCCTGGGCACCCTGCCACCCCTCAGCCTCACACAAACACACACGTGCACACACACAGCTCTCCACAGAAATCTGCCACCTTTTGTCTCTCTGTTCAAGCCCATCCCAGGCCCATGCAATTAAACAAATATGTGCTATTTCACTGAAAAACTTCTGGAAAAATATAGGTAAAAGTAGTAGTACACTGAGCTGGAAGACTAAATCTTTTTTCATCCTCTTGATGGAGGAGCAAATAAGAAATTACATGAGAACCTAGGCAAATCTCCCAGAAGATGAAATATGGAGTTTCTTGGCAGTTTTCCTTACTACTTTTTAGGAAATTGCTCATCAGCTCTAGGACAATAGGAGTTCAACTCCTTAGTAAAACAGAAAACGCAGGGTGATTCGCAACTTTACTCATGAAGTCTAAGTAAAATTAATTTCAGTTAAGTTATCCTCAGTCTAGAGTGAAATATCCAGTGTCATAACCCAGCCCCGAACAATGAGGCTGTGAAATGGAGAGGGCCATGCCTTCAGCTGTTATTAATCTGTCCTACAACTGATCTGAGATCAGTTGTAGGACGGATACAGAATGTTTCATTGTTGGCATAGAAATAGTTAATTCTGAATGAGGCTTTTCCTTTTATCTGGCCCAGGAACTAAACAAGGAATGATTAAAAAACTAAACCCGAGAGTTCGTTAAGGCCAGAATTAGGAGGGCAGTTTCTGTCAGTGCCTTTCTAAGACAGCAGTGTGACTTCTGAGGCACCTATGTTTGCAGACTTTTAAAATATTGGAACATGCAGTCTTAGAGGAAGCACAAAAGACTTTTTTTTAACTTCATGTCATATCTCATCACATTACGGAGGCCTGTGCTGCATAATGTAATGAGATGCACATTTTAACACACAGACCTTTTCTTGTGATATCAAACAGGAGAGAGTCTTAGGGAGCAAATTAGGTCATTCACTGCCAAACTAACTGGTCAGCAAACCGATGTAATGACTATTTTCAAGTTTGCTCTTAAATTTGCCACTTTCCTGCCTCCCATTAAATCAGGCAGAAAATAGAGCTCTGTCAAAAATTAGGTACTTCCAAAGAAATTGTTCCCCTTTTTGTTCAATTTTCTTTGGCATTCATCATAGGGAAAGGAAAGGAAAAAAAAAAAAGTCCTTTTACCTAGGATATTTTCACCACTTTGAGCGTAAGTGAAAAGCAGCTTTTGTCAGCAAAGTGCTTTTTGCTGCCTGATGGGTAATGTAATGTGTGAGTCAGTGTGGAAGAGGAGTTGAAGGTCAAAGCTGTAAGAGTACTTGCAGTGTCACTTGGTGTCCTGATCTGAATGTTATGCATGTCATTTCTGTAGCTCACTGTCAAAGAAGGGAAATCATACCATGGCTGGAAAGTTTGCATTAGTATTGAAGAATATTGAAGTATTGAAGTATTGAAGAATAAGTCAAGAAAAATGACTCTTTCCAAATGTGCCAAAAATAGGGAAAAGATTAATTACATGATTCTGTTTCTCAAAGGGTGTGTAGAAATTTTGCACATCTCCTTCTCTGAACACCCATCGTCTCCGTTTGTGAAAGCTTGCATCAGACTTTGAAGGGTGAAATACTGATGAGTTTTGCCACTGACTTGGTGAGGCTGGGATTTATCCAGAAAGAGCTCAGAGAGAAAAAGAAAGCTTGCAAGAGAGTAACAGAAAGTTTAATGGACTTGAAAAATCCTTGTGAGTCCCTTTAGCAGACATAGTCATCATGAAAGCATTTTCAGATGAGATTCTCCCTTGGAAAATATTGCTGAAAATACCCTGTTTGTTTTTCAGAGACATTAACCTTTTAAAAACCTTTTAAAAATCTCACTTATGCTCTAAAATAAAGTGTGCCTTTGCACACTGACTTTCTTGTTTTCAGCAGAAAGGTTCTGGGATTTTTTTAACATCAAAAAGGCAGAATGAAAGGTTCCTTTAAAGGACCTTAGCTTATTTACTCTGCACAACTGGACATTAGTAATTTTGCCCAATCTTTTAACTGACTGGTTTTGTAGATTGGCTTAAAAATATTGTTTTTGACATTTAAAGCCTTTAATTTACTAGGTCTCAACAAAGTACCTTACTGAGCTTCTGGCACTCTGCATACCACTTCCTTCTTTTGGGTCAAAAGGGGCAAAACTCTTGTATTTGAAGGTCTGCAGAAGTAGAAAGGGCAGTGTTAACATTTCTACATGTTCAGCTAAAGATCAGAGAACAGTCACCTAGCTGACTTTTCCCAGGATTATGTATTTCTGCTTAAGGTGGAATTGCAATCCCTTTTATATCTGGGGGCTCTGACAGAACATTGTTTAACCTGGTATCTCAAAATCTTTTTGCAATTTGTGATAAAGTGCAAAAATGATTTTTTTCTTTTTTCTTGGGTTTTTTTTTTTTTTTTTTTTTTTTTTTGTTTTGTTTTTTTTTTTTTTTTTTTTTTTTTTTTTTTTTTAGTTTTAAAACTTC
>VZTJ01000827.1:1241405-1321790 GCA_013397795.1 Orthonyx spaldingii
TTTTTTTTTTTTTTTTTTACTTTTCAGAATGTGAAAACCTGTAATCAAAGGCAAACAGCATCCATTTAGCTCGGCTCCTAGTGTGATTTCACTTGATTGATTCCACAGCTCCTAAATGCTTTTCCTCAGAAATGGATCCAACATAATTTTTTCAGGCTTCCTGTCTTGTAGAATTTGCCTCATCTGGGATCTGCCCTTGCAACTGTCTCAGCATGTGACTAACTCAACTGGATTTCTTGTGTAGAAGCTCTTCATGCTTCTGAACCCAAATAGGCAGAACCCACAAAGATTGATGGGGTTTATTTTACAGGCTATTGATGGAAACTATATATTTTAGAGATTTCTTTTCAAACACCTTATTTAGCAGAAATTTGGAGAAATTGTTAAACTTATCAATGTTTTGATTGTGCTTTGATGTTTCAGTTTATTTTATTATCAGCTTATAATTTTGTGTTGTGATGAAGAATAAGACCATACTAGTAAAGAATCATTTTAAGTTACAATGATACCCACAGTCTTGCAACTGAGATCAGGATTATAAATCACAAGATGTCTTCCCTCATAGTTTATAGCATCTTTCACAACTCACTGATGCCAGTGAAAAAACATCATTTAAGAAACACAGGAAATAGTGAAGTTAGGTTTATGTGCATCCAATGAAAATGTTTCATAAACTGAAGTTAAATCAGACTCTGTTTCAATAGATTGCTTAAGCACCTTTTGTAGGTACTCCTTTGAGAGGCATTGTTTTTATCAATGTGTTTCCTGGCATTGTATCATTGTGTTGTTTGTTTTAATGTTACTGAGTGAGACATAATCATGAATGAAGTCTTTCAAAATCACTCTAGATATTATAGTTAAACCAATTACTAGTCCATGCACCTTGGTCATATGGTAAAGAAGAGTCTACTAATTCTGTGCAGTCTTGCCACAAGAAGCCTGTCTAAAATTCATACACACAAGTATAAACTGTGCAGTATAAGCTAAGAAAACTCTTAATTCTATTAATGGGCTGAATGATTCATAATGGCTCCATCTATGTCAGACATATTCAAGCATGATAGTAGATCTATAGAACAAAACAGATGGTGCGGATGTCTACATTTGGGGAGGGAAGATATTTCATAGTAATTCTTGGCAGTTCCAGTGAACTGTGTGCCTATTAGCAGCCAGAGTGCGTTGGGTATGCTCCTGGAACTTTGCTTCTGGTTTATTTTTCATTTGAAAGGCATGCAGCTCATAAGCTCCAAGACCACTCAGTGATATGACTCAAATCTCAGCAAATGGAAACAAAGTAGGCATTTATATGAAAAATTGCACTCCTGATATAAATCAGTATTTTAATGTAACTTCATCCATTTACCATATTTTAGAATTGTGAATTTAATGAGGAACAAACACAAAACTAGCAAAATATTAGTAAAACCATATGTTATGCTCAGTACATGTTAATATCTCTGTTGCTTCCTTCCTCCCTAATTGTAAAAAAAAAAAAAAATAAGCTGATTGCAGATGATATCAAGTGGTTTTCTTTCAGTTTATTGTGTTCTTGGAGGAATGAAAACCCTTGACTGCAGGTATGTGCAAAGAATACATGAACAGATAAATTATTTATTTAAGGAATTTATCAGGGTGCCTCAGTTTCATATGCTTGAAGAGTGTAAAAAATTCCTAAGGACATATAGTACAGTACAGATGCAGCAGTGCTGCAGGAAGGCAGGTGAAGCTGTCTCCATCATTACTGACTATGAATCACATTATCACCCATCCAAACTTGTCATCTGAGACTTATTGGTCCCTCTTCCCCTGTACAGGTTGAATGCACAAAACATTTTATGACAGAGTAGTAAGAGCCACATTTGCTAAAACTTGTAGAAGTTTGGCACAGAGATGTGTGAGCATGAAGCTGAAGACACAGCTCTGTCTCCTGGATAACTCGTGTCTGCTGAGGAATGGCAGCACTGGCAGGGGCTGTGCCCGCACCAACAGAACACAGACTGGAGGGACCCTGATGTTTGGCAATCACAGACAGCACAGGAAGTGCAGATGGTGGATGTGAGACATACCCTGCATTGGAAGCAACCCAGCCACCAGCTGACATTAATTGTGGAGAGCCTCTGGCCTAAAAAGCTAACAGCATGATTGGAATTGTGGCATCCTCAGCTCGACACAGGCGACAAGCCAAAACAGCTGACTGAAAATGATCATCTATGCACTGCTCTCTGACCTCAGGAGCAGTGCAGCCAAAGAAAGCCAATCTAGGGATGCTTCAGTTCAGAGTCTGAGTAAGAATAGGCAGTACAAAGGTAATGTTGCAATTCAGCTACTCTGATGTCACAGAAATATTATTTGGAAAAAATAAGGAAAGATGATACATATTTTCTCATTTGGTGATGGTGAGCCTCTCTGCATCTGTGTTCTCCAATACTTGTCCCAGGCACCCAAGAAAAATAAAGATATCACAAAACCTTACTAAAAGCTATTTTGGTGGGAATCTTCTTTCAATCATGTGAACCAGCAATTTCTAGGGGTTATTTAATCTTTATTAAACAGCAAAGTAAACACTTATTGAAGACTTCATGCAATTCTTCAATACACAGTGCTGGTCCTATCTAATGTACTGTAACATATATAGAGCTCCTTTGCTTCAGAAACTATAAGTTCTTTATTTGCCTGGAATTCTGTACACAGATTTACTTTTATAAATAGATGCTGCCTCTATTTTCCTAAATCCAAATTACTTCTTACCTGAGTCAACCTGTAGTTAACCCTGAAGGAAAAATCTTCAAACAGTGTACATTTGTGTAGTGCAGCATGAGACCGGCCCTATTGTTTCTTCATTCTTCTTTAAACAGCTGTGATTCTGGTAACAAAAATAAAAAAAATCCATTACTTTTCCATCCTAATAGTTCCTTCAAGTTTGATAGATTACAATGAATTAATCATACAGGATTTTGCTAACATATTTTATTATGTTGATTGAAAGGATTCACTTGAGATGACAGCTAACATGGCTCAATAGCCAAAAGCTTTTTAGCACAACTGTAAGTCTATTCACTGTAGCTGCCATTCTTGAACAACCTAAAGGAAGTGCCTGAAGTGAATAATATATCACTGATGACGTGTTTCACTCTATAAATATGTAATATGGCAATTAATAAGCACAGATTCAGAAAAAAAATTCTTTAATTTGAGACTTAAGCTCCCCAAACCTATCTGCCAGATTATAATTAGTATATGGTAGTTAACTTCTTGTAAACATACTTTATTTAAATGTTTCATGTGAAGTAACCCTTTGTTCTTCTTGGCTAGAGCAGTACTCTTCAGCTTGTGGTCTGTAGCTAGAATATTAAACTCAGCCATGGTATGTACTATACCTCATAAAAATGGAGACCAATTATAGCTTGTCAGAGGATTATAACAAGAAGTTTCAGATGTTTATAAAACATGACCTTGGAGAACATAGTTAACAAACTGGATTGCTCAGCCTAAGGAGGAAAAGACTGAGTGTGACAAGATAACAGTCTCCAGATACATAGAAATCTGCTGCAAAGAGGCAGGGAACAAGCTGTTGTCCATGTTTGTGATGGATAGAAAAAGAAATAAGGAGTTTAAATTGCATGAAAGATAATACAAGTTATATATTAGGACGAATTTTTGAATAGTGAGGATAGTGAGGGAAATGTTAGATTAGATTGCCTGGGGAGGAATGCCCATCACTGAAAGCCTTTAAGAAACTGTTAGACAAATATCCGCCAGGAGTGACATGGATAGAATTGATCCTGCTTTGACACAGAAAGAGATCTGTGATATGCTTTAAAAATTTCATATGTTGTTAGTCATTACAGCTGTATATATTCTGCGATGTGTTTGCACCATTTTAGAATATACATTTCAATATGTTAAAAACATGTTGAGTTCAAAATCTCATTCCTAAATGATTACACAGCAGAATTAAGGCCAGCTGTTTAACCCTTATTTATGTCCCCAGTATGTTTGTACTATGATACAGTCTTTAATTACCCTGTCACACACTGGTTTATTTCCACAGGCCTCTCTTTCATCAGTCTATTGGATAAATGCTTAGGGTAAGCACATTATTTTTACATATTATCTACTGTTTGGTGAGTATTTTCATATTTTATTACTGCACACTGTCCAGACTTACTCCAAAAACAATATTGTTGTATTTTTAGGAAGATTTATATGGCTGTCTTCAATCTAGTGTTTGAGTCATACTTTAACTTATCCTCCCAGCATCGCTCTGACAACTGTACAGTCAGTAGGGTGCTCAGTCTGACATTGATTTTTCAGTGTAGTCACTATTAAGTAGCACCACAGATGTTCAGAATAGAATTATAATACAAATTGTTTAAGGTTGAGAAACTAATCCACCAGTTCCTAATCTGTCAATGGTTATACCACTGAATGCTCTTGGTAGCAACTAGTGTGTATGTACTCTTCCTGATGGTGAGCTACTGAAACCAGGTTAGTAATAACAAACAAAATGCAATATGCAACATGATTTTGACAATAAACAGGGTTCCTCAGCAAAGCTAAACCTTTTGGATTTACTAAATTTGCACGTAGTTAATGGTTTCTAACAATACAAGACTCACATTGTCTATGTGTATCATCATTAGTGTGAGATGATGAGAGAGCTGAGAATGAGGTACTGTTTGGTTATTTAGGTTTCACCTGCACTTATTACAACAGACTATGGGAATCCTAGACTACAATCCCAATTTAGCAAGAAAGCATATTCCAAAGGATGTAGGCAAGAGAGAGCCTGCCAACCTTGTTCCAACTTCAACATCACCTGCTGCTGAGATCTCTTATGACAACAGTGGATCTTTTCAAATGTAACCGAAAAAATAGGAATCATAATAAATAGGGCTGAACTCCACTAGTGGCAGGAAAGAAATAGAAGGAGTGGCAGAATATAGACACTCATCTTTCACCTATCGGGCCTCCTGGTCCTCTGCCATGTTTTCCTAAAGCCATCTAGTAAAGCTTTAAAAGATAAATATTTGAAATTTAGTTCTTTTACGAAACATGGACACCTTTTCTGCAGGCAGTACTGTAAGTCTCACTTGTGTTGTACAGTTTTTACAAAGCTGAGTATATGTTTCATTTTTACGTGAGAGAACTGCTAGTGACTTGAAGTGGTCCTTCATTTAGCCTTAAATACACACCATACTGCTTCGGTACAGGTAGGTACAAGAAAGGGACTTCAATTACCTTCAGTGCGTCCAGCTCTTGTGTACCTGAAGTCATGATCCTGAAGAATGTTATCCATGTAGTCTACATGTTAAAAATTCAGCTGAGTTGTTCAAAGGTCTTCTGTGGTTGCCTGCATGCTCATTGTTTTTACAGAGTACATCCTTGTATGATTTTCCTTGCCTAGAGTTGGAGTGTTTTATTTATATAAGGTACTCTGTGCATTTGCATCACCCTTTTTTATTAACATACTTAATTTTATGTGTTCTAGACCTGCACATGCAAGCCTGATTTGTATATTTAATGATCCTTGATGAAACAAATGTTTAAATTTTTAGCCTAATAGATACACTTAATTCATTAAACGATGTATGTGCTGACTGCATATGGAAAAAAATATGTATGCAGTCAAACACTGTGGATTTGCAATACTAAAATTGTAACCAATTTCCTTGTATGTAATTTAAAGAAAATGTAGCAAATAAAAATGAATAATAGGCCAATTTCAGGGTGGTTTATAGCTGTAAACATATGACGTACAGGTAACCTGATGTGTCATTAATTCAGTATTTATGAATGTGAAAATCATACTTTTGACTTTATGTGTATATATAGGATATATTTTTATTTGCTCTGAGTCATACTTGTACTTTTTCATGTCCAAACAGCAGGACGTCTACTTTTTCTGACCCAGGAAAAAATAATTAGTTTGAAAATATGTTCCTCAAAAAGACTTCAATTTAGGATTAAACCTTCTTACTTGATGAAATCTTTTCTTGCTTAGAGTTTGGCTGTCATCTCTGCCTGTGGAGGAAATATTAATAGAGGAGCTGAGGCAGTTTTCCAGCATTCCCAATAGATAAACATGACCTACCACTAGTTATGAAGTGCTCAAGAGGTCAAGGAATCTGTACCTTGAGACATGGATGGTTTTTCTTTGCCTCTTTCTACCATTTGATATGTTATATATTTCTTCCTTTTCATATAGCACATACTGTAGACATTCCAAAGTAGTATGGTACAGCTCAGCTAGATTATGATGACATTCAGGAGAACAACTTTCATAAGTATTAGCAGAGCAATGAGCTGACTTTTCTGCTGTTTATTCACAATCTCATTTCATAAGTTTGTTTTGTTTTCTGTTTGAGCAGCTGTGAAGAGGAGAATCATTCTGATGCAAATATTTTTGAGCTCTCAGATGCTAGCAAGTAACCAATCATTTGCCATATCAAGTGGATGAGATCTGTAACCTGGTAGTTACCTGTAGAAATGTAGTGGTACTATTTGTGATTAAAATGTTTCTTTAGTTGACAACAGAGTTCACAAAAGAAAATTCTTAGCAAGCGAGCCATAAAAGCATTATCTTGGAAGTGGCTACTTTTATGTTGCAGACCCACTTCATTCATTCAAGTGTATATTCATTAGAAATGCCATATGTTAGAGAAAGAATAGGAGAACATAACAAAAGATAAAGTGATCAATACCAGTATTTGGATATCAAACGTTTAAGTGGAAAGTGAAATGAAGGTACCAGGCTACTAGCTCCTAAGGAAAGGATGTAAGCAATTAGAAATCAGTGAATAATACAGCATAAATGTAAGACAGAAAATGTGGGTCATGGGAATCATAAGGAAAAAATCGAAAAAGAAAAAGAGTTCTGTTGATTTCTTGGATTTGTTATTCTACTCATGTTCTGTTATCTCATAAAATGGTTGAAAAACCTTTCTGTTTTTAGAATGTAAGTGAAGTGTGATAGAGATAGAAAGCTAGAAACACATGATATGCATTAGCCATCATAAAACATTATTTTCATCAAAAAGTAACAAATCACAACTCCCAATACACATCATATGTACCTCACTCTCCCACTCTTTTCTTGTTTTTATATATAGTCAGTGATAAAAAGATGTTCACATGTAATGCTAGACTTCATAAAAAAATCTTTAATATTTGGGTTGGAATGTTCTTTGGTTACGAGAACTGAATTGAAGTAAAATCCATATAAATATTTTGCATTAGATTCTGAAAACTATCTTGCACTCTTCTAAGTCTGGTTGTACATAAATAAATAACAAAACTTTACAATTTCTCCAAAACTAAACTAAGCTGTCATGAGGGCTGTCAAAAAAACCACCTTTTATGAATGAGAAAAATAGAATGGAATGTATGCTCTGTAAACCTGTACAGGTCAACAGGTATTATTAATAATCAGTGAGTAGTGATTTCACATTTTGAACAAAGATCTATGAATAAGCTGATACCACAATTAAAAATGGATGCAGCCATGTCAACAATTAAGAAATATCACCTCTGGTATTACAGCAATAGAGGAGACTTTCATTCTAATATTGACTAGCCTTTCCACTTCCAATTTTGCTTAAGGCCATGTGTCTTGAGACATCTTTAAGGCGAGGTGGGTAAGTCATTGCCATGTTGCAGATTCCAAGGCTGCAATTTTCTATCTTGTCTTTTGTTTTAGGGGCATATAAGTTCTGGTTTTGGCAGGGTTTTCTGTAGTGATTTCTATTTCCCTATACTTAATACTTTTTCTTTTCTGAAGTTTAATGTCATGTTATTGCACAGTCCCTCCCACAAGGATCTGAATGTAATTGTGTTTTGGGCACTATTATTTAGTGTCTCAGTTATGGTTCTTGAAATAACTCTCTGTGTGTTACTTAGGGCCATAACCTCTCCCCTTGTGGGCTCTAGAACAAGCTGTTCCAAGAAACAATTGCTTAAAATGTCAAGAAATTGCTTCCTAAACCTTGTCCCAATATGACATATGACCAGTTTATATGCTGACAGTTGAAGTCCCCCATTACTACTGTTTTATTAGATTTAGTTGCTTCTATGTTCTTAGCATTGCACACACAGTGTGGTTTTCCTTCTCTGGGAGTGAGTAGTCACAAGTATATGTGCTGTCTCTGCACAGAGAGCAGCACAAAATTATTCATCATTTAATTCTATACATGTCTTTTTTCAAGGATGAAATGGAACATGAGCTGTGTCTAGTTTTTTTACAGACATTCTGAACAAATGTGTACTTTAATTTGTACAGATATACAAACCAAATTATAAAACATACTTGTGTGTCAATGACTAATTTTGGGTGATTTTAATGCATTAATTACAGTTTAAGCCTTTCATTTTCCTGGGGCTAATCTACTCCCTTGAGCCTTGCCAAGCTAAGGATAGAGACTAAATCTGATATTACAGATTTATAAATGCCAATATGAGTTCTTTCCAAAGAAAACACACTTCTGTTTCTTCAATTTTCTGCTTCTGTAACTTGAATAAAGAAGAACAGAGCTATTATGTCCATATTAGAGTTGTTAAGATCGGAGTTTCACAGTCATAGGATTACAGTTCCCTTTCACCACATTAAAATTACAGTTTAGGTCTCAGCTTAATTGTTTAGCTCATTGAAATGTCTTACTAGGTTAACTAGTCATAGTACAAGCCAATGGCAGATTTGGGAAGGCTACCAAGTTGTTAAATTGCTTCATTGCAAAACCTTGGCTCCATAAGAGGCAGATTTCTACTGTGATCGTCTGAGTGTTAGACTGGTGTTCCTTGGAGTATCTCAATGGATTGGTTGTGACCAGCGCTGCTCATCAGACTAACTTTCAATCATCACCTCACCTATTTACATGACTGAACCTTTTTCTTTACTTCTAACTTCATATCTTAATGTACCTTATCACCCAGTGCAGCTGCCCTCCCATTTCCTTCAGCACATTTCTGGTTTGGCACTCCTTTCTCAGTGGTCGAAACCTGAGTCAGTTTTGTAGTTCTATGCGATACTTAAACCCTCTCTTTGATAACAGCAGTGTTGATTTCTCTGAATGAATAGTACAGTCAGTTACTCTGACATTATCAAAATACTTGTTAAACAAGGGTCTTAAAGGATCTGTGGAAATTTATAACATAGGTTCTTTTAAAACAAAACCCTCAAACCTTTTATTTTTGCAAAAGTTCTGTCAAGAATGAGGGCATAACTGCCCACAGGAAACATTCCCAGTCTCTACTGATGTTAACTGCTTGGTTTGGAGTAGTTAATTCTTGGAAAAACAGTGGAATATATCCATTGTATACAGTGGAATGTAACTTTGAATGCAAGAGGAAAAATGAGTTTTCTTTTGTTTGAAGTAAAAGTGTCTATGAATGAAAAAAATAGTACCTATTAGTTTTTAGTAATACTTAACTATTTAATTGTTTCCTTTAATATAATAAAAAAAAATTAAACTTAGTCTTACCTTTTGATTACTAGAACTCAGAAAATCCATATTTTTCAGGTATAAAGCAAGTGTTACATTATTAAGCACAGAAATTATCCAAGAAATCTAATGTCAATCTTTTCAGTACCTTATAATTCATCAAAAGGAAATACCTGACTTCTTGAAATATGAAAAATTACTTGTGGTTCTCTCTTATGCTCATTTTCCATATTCTGAGATTGCATACTTCATTTCTTATACGTTTATGACATCCTCTCTGTAGCCAGTTCTGTTTTCTCTGGCTAAGTCCTGCACTAAAGGATGATTTAGTTTGTATTTTACTCAGTGGGCCACGAATCCCAGTTGTCACATGCCATGCAATTGAGTTTCTATTCATAAAACCAGGTGTTTTCAATATATGCCAATAATTAGCTCACATACTGTGATCTAAGTATCACATTTTAAAGTTCTTTGCTTTAACTTCAAAAAAAAAAAAAAAAGTGTGCTCTACCCTGTGCTGGCATAATTGCACTGATAGGAGAAAGCTACATACCCGCCCTGTCACAGGAATGACAGGGAGGAACCAGTTCTGTCTGTGCCTGTGTGTGAGTACTAAAATGTAGGGGTTGTTTTTTGAGGCAAGATGCAGAGTTTAGGTGTGGTGTCCTGCATTGATGATGATCCCACTAAAAGAATAAAGCACCATGTATTTCACTTGTGACTGATTCATTTGAGCTATTCTTTATTAGAGCTCAAATTAATGAGTCTCAATAGCTCAGTGTTATTCAGCATAGGAATAAAGGAATCCAGGAACTCTCAAGGGTAGCAAACTAGGGGGAAACTCAGGTTTACAAGCAACTTTTCTGAAGATGTACACTACATGCACCATGGAAAGAATGGTCATACCAGAGTTATTATGATGTTATCTGGCTATTTTAAGGCCATTGAGGCTAAAGCTGCTGCTTTGAGGGATTACTTTTGTTCCAGAGAACATCTTAACTTCAGTAAACCGTAAATGCTGTACAATTTCTCTTGTTCTTTTTCTTCTTATTGTGTTCAGTACTATTCAATAATCTCCTGGCATTTAGAACAAACTTCTTTTTACCACTTGTACATGGAAATGAAGACTCTTGAGTGTTGTTGACCTACAAGGAACAGCAATCACCAGTCTCTGATGGTTTTCTTGGAGGTTCAGGGCTATATGCAAACCAAATTATAAGGACCAGAGATATAACAGTTTCACTAAATTTAAAATTAAAATTATCCTAAATAGCTTAAATACGACTGAGTTTATATGATTTAGATGGAAGAGCATCCCTGGATCTCCTGGGAGGTGCTGATGTCGGTGAGTTCTATGAACTCAAGCTGTTGTGTCCTAAGAACGGGTGTCAACATCTCTCATAATTATTGACTCATGTGCCTACAGTTTTATAGCACTACCATGGCATTGGAACAACATTTTAGGAGGAGGACTTTGAGAGGGTTTTAAGAAAAATGAAAAAAATTACTTTGTGATATGCAGAAGCATTATACATCACTGCTGAAATGCTGGGAGATGGAGGAAAGTGGGAAGCAAAGTCCAAGTGCACCACTTTCTCTGTGCTCTCAGTAAATCTGCCTCTAGAGTAAGTAAAATTTTTCAATTGTATATCTATGAACATATAACAGTTTATCCTGATTGAATATCTAATGTTAGATTACAGTGTGCAACCAAAATCTATCTGCCTCCCTCTCTCACATATACAAACATACAGAGAAAACATTAATTTTTTTCTTCAGAAAAAGGGAGTTCTCAGGTGTAAACTCATGATTATTGTCAGGCATGAAACATGCAGATCAGTCAAGACCGATAACCACTTTATTTAACATATTCCTTCTATTTAAATTAAAAAAAATAAGTAAAATTGAAGGTTTTTTAAATTTTTGCAGAATTTGGTGTTAAAGGAAAAGTAACCAAAGTTCCTCATGTTTTCTTTTTTTCAGAAGTTTTCTGTATTTTGACAAGATAAATTGCAGATATTGGTCTGGAAGAATACCTCAGAAAAGTTCCATAAATATGTGTTATAATAATAATGGTAATGATAATAAGCAAGTTTCTTTGTTTGTTTGATAAGTACTGACAATATGCTCCCAAAGAGCTGGTGTTGGCTGTGTTTACTCCTTTTGTGTTTACTTTCTGCAAATGTTCTGTTGGATTATTATTGTCACGGGAATGTTTGCTGGAATGTTATTTTAAAAGCAATATTAAAGGACATTCTCAAATTGTCAATTTTGAACTCATAAATATTATAGCCAGCAGTTTGACTTGCCTGTGAATTCCATTTAGCATCTTAAGTAAAAAAAGAGAATGTTTTATTCAGTCGTAATGAACACAAGTGAAAATTACAGATTTTTGTTAGCAATGAGGTTCTTGAATGTAATCTACCAAATAATATATTTTCTTAATACTTCTGTAGTGATTCCTATCAACTAATGGACATGTGAGAATTTCACTACTTGTGTATTGTGGTTCCTATTGACACCCCTCTGTGGGGCATATGATTCTAATGCAATCTTTACTAGAAAGAAGTTAATTTCACAAATTGCTCTACATTTTGGTTTGTTTGGTTTCTTATTTTGTGCTTAAGCTACTCCTAAACACAAATCCTTACTAAGCAGGATCATTGACCATAAGAGACCAGACTGGATCAATGGACCGGAACTGATGATATGAGGTTCAACAAGACCAGGTGCCTGATCCTGCCCTTTGGCCACGATAACCCCAGGCAGCATTGGAGGCATGGGACAGAGTGGCTGGAAAGTTGCCCAGCAGAGAAGGACCTGGGGGTGTTGGTCACAGCAGCTGAACATGAGCCAGCTGTGCCCAGGTGGCCAAGAAGGTCAATGGCATCCTGGCCTGGATCAGCAATAGTGTGGCCAGCAGGACCAGGGCAGTGCTTGCCTCTCTGTACTCAGCACTGGTGTCCTGCAGTCTTAAGCTGTGCCACGGGAGGCTTAGGTTGGACATTAGGAAGAATTTCTTCACAGAAAGGGTGATTAGTCATTGGAATGGGCTTTTTCACCCCAAGACCTGGGAGATAAAACCAACCAACCAACCAACCAACCAACCAACCAACCAACCAACCAACCATCCAACCAACCAATCAACTAAACAAACAAAACCCTGAACAGCTAAACAACTGAAAACTTTCAAAGAAAAGAAAAAAAAGAGAAAAATAAAAGAAAGAAGGATACATAAGTTGCTTTTCATTTCTAGATAGCGATTGCTTTTATGATGTTTATTTAAATGTGTTTATTAAAAAACAAAAGAAGCAACAAAGCTTAAAAGACTAAATAAAATAACCTGCCCAAAAATATGAGCAAGAGCATTTATCAGAAAACAGATGGTCTCTTATACACAGAATTAAACACCTCTAGAAACATAACAATCCATTTATCTTGATGAATTCGTCCTTTAGCAGATATCTCAAATAGCAACAACAACTTACCTGCGGGTCTGGAAAACACATTTCCATGAGGATACATGACGTAGAAATCAGTTCTGGGTTTCAGTTTTTCACATGTTGAACAGGAAAATTTTGGTAAGTTTTCCCTTCTCCTGATTTCATCTTCAGTCAAAAAAACTTTCTCTCCTAGTCCTGAGGCTTTAGGGTACCAAATTTAATTCTGGAGCACAATATTAGCAATTGCACAACTTTTTAAAGTACTACCTATTTGCAGTATCTTCCACTCAGTCATTTTGAAATCAGACCTGGGTGCTGCACATACCTTCTGTTACAAGAAATCTTTAAGAAATCAAATTATCAGGTTTTCTGGCTTCTTTTCTATCATTGAACAACAAAGTTTTAGTAATGGTCAGTGCTAACAACTAAAAAATTATTTTGAGCACACTGAAAATTAATTGTTCACCATATGCAAATACAGAAACTCCTGTGCTATCTCCACTGAAAAATGATTAGCCAGGATAGCTTTTTCAAAGATTTCTCAAAGACATAGATAACTCCTCTTGACCAGAAAATTTTGAAAAATGGCAGAGCAATATAGAAACTGACAATTTTAAAATATTCTTCCAAGGAATTCACTGCAGCACTGTAAACTATAAACATTAGTACCATAAACCATATCTGACTTGATTTTTGTGGCATTTACAACTGCTTTTAAGTTAGAATACTTCTACAGAGTTCCTGTAGGAATTTGTATTACCTGAGTGATCAACAATGTTCTTGTAGCACTGAAAGGGTCCCATAAATAGATACGTATCAACCTATTGATTCATACTTAGACCTCTGGAATTAGAAGGAAATTATTGTGGAAATATGACTAGAAAGCCTTGATGCAGTAAGGAAAAATATTTTCTGAGATGTCCCAGAATCAGTATTTGTTGCATACTGGCTTTTCAGCATTTATACCATACTGGACCCAGTGCTAATTTCTCAGGATCTCCTGGTCAAGGCATACAGTCATTTCCATAGGAAGAACCCACAGCACAATGTAAACACAAAGGAGAGGTCCAAACAAGTTATCTCCCTAAGCACTTACACCAGGTAATGAATTGAGTTGGTGAAAACTTGGTCTCACATTTTAAAGATGATAATTCAGGTTTCTCACAGGGTAATCTGCTTCTGTTGTCAGAATCAGTGATGTTACTTCCCTGTCATCAGATTACTGATATGGCAAGACTCACTTTTCCCCAGGCACTTAGAAAATGGGAAGGACTGTGAGAGCTAGAATGTAGGTGGGAACTCTGGGGATTTGTAATGCATTATTATAAATTGCTTTGCTATTTATGTAGATTTAAATAATAAAATATACCCATAAGCCTTCTTATCAGCCACATTAAATGTGTTTTCAAAGAAAGGACTAAGCCAATCTGCATTTAAAATTCCTCGCTACCTTTGCATCCTATCATTGCTGTGGGATTTACATGTCCCCACACACTCTTCATAAGCCCTGTGCAACAGCGTGTGCAGAGGGACCCAAAGCAGCCTGTTTGGAGCCAAAGCAGAGTGTCTGTTATAGGAGCTTGAGACAGTACTCTGGACAGAGCAAGGCTTGTCAGCTGTCTCTGCCTTATTATGAGCAATTAATCTCGAGTGCCTGTTCTGACTATCACTGAGGCAGGGTGGGATGGGAGAAGAGGCAATACATCAGGCAGAGGGCCACAGTATATGAATGATTTTTTAATATGATAACACCTTAAATTCTAGCCTAAGACAAGTGAACAAGTCAAGCAAACCCTTTTATAATATATATTTAATATCTATTATAATAAGATAATATATTTGGTATGTAAAAGAAACGTATGGAGAAAGGAGAGGCACTTTTGGTACATACTGACCAATTCTTTAATTGTCTTTGATAAGGTGTTTTATTTACCCAAGTGACCTAATGAAATGTGAGTGCAAAATGAAGTGTTTTCTCAGAAACCCTATATTTACATGTGTCTTTCATATGTGTGAGACAGTGTCCAGAGTGAAGATCCAGAGATCTTCATTGTTAGCCCGTAGCTAGGTAGAAGAGTCTAAAAAATATGGTTTCTGATACACGTCTGTGTGAATAAATTCTACAATAAATTCCAGAAGATTTCTACTATCTTCTGCAGTTAAGTTGAAACATCATGTCAGAAAGGCGAAAAAGAACAAAAGAAAGGGACCTTAAAGACAATGACAAAATGCCTGGGGATCAGTATTGAATCAGTTCAATAAAAAATGTCTTTATCTTACTTTTTTAAAAAATGTGGCTGGGATAACATAAATACTGAATAACGTTGTCTGTTTTCTTGCCAAAGCAACTTATTTTCTACAAAATTATGATTTATGTACCTCTTAGCCATCCCTTCCTTTCTGAGCTGTTCCTCACATTTACCTGGGCTGTGCCCTGGCAGTTTATTTCACAGCATCTCCCTTAAGCAGACAAGACATAAGAAAGAAACCTCTCTGTCTCTCATGTGCAAAATTTTGTTTTGGAAAGAAGCCTTAAGAAGTTTTTAAAAGGTCAATTAATCAATCAGGGAAAAGTAAAAATGTTATTTGACTCGGAAGCCTGGCCACACCACTCAGATAATGAATCATGAATACAGGGCCTTTGAGTGAATCCTTACCATCAACAGCCCATGACTAATCAATAGGCTGACATTTTCACACAGTTGCAGAAGGTGATCAAATTTCATAAATATCAGATAGTTGTTAGAAAAAAACATGTACAGAAGGAAAAAAAAAAAAAAGAAAAAAAAGGGACCAAAATTTACCAGTGACCTGCTCATTGGTGGCTGTGGGCCCAGGGGTGCTACTCCTGTGTGTAGGGAGATGTCACCTGCAGCCCTGCTCTGCCTGGGGTGTGCAGGTGCCAGTTTGGCTGATGAAAGGCAGCTGGGATTGTGGAAGGATGGCACTCAGAGCCCTGCCCACTGGGAGCTGTATATTCCCTCACATACACAAATGTACACCCCATCACAAGAATGAGAACTTGATTGGTATCTCAGAAGGCAAGTTATTCATGCTTAATCTGTCTGGAGAGGTCATTTCTGAGTCACTACTTAGCAAACTTACAAAGGACAGTGGGGTAAATAATTAAGAGAGCAATTAACAGGGACCAGGATTGCTTGGTGACCTGGGCTATGTAGGAAAACTGTAGTTTAAGGTCAAAGCTGTTTCCTTAAACTGTAGTTTAAGGAAAAAGATGTTCAGCAAGAACAAAGGATGACAAACACAGTGTGTGCTGGAAAGCATATGCCCTAAAAAGAATTTACATGAAATTTGAAAGCAATGCTGTGGCAGAAGCAGTCAATATTGCCCGTGATTAAACAGGAGCATGAAAACAGGAATGTGGTTTTTATCCGTGTAGCCAGTCTGACACAGAAAGGCATGCAAGTTTAACTCGTGACAGGATGTTTAAAATCCACAGAATATGAAGGACAAAAAAGTCATAAAAATTATTCAAATCTTTGAGTAAATGCCGGGTCTGTTTAATTTATCAAAAACAAGTTTGAAGGCTGATTTGATTGAAACATACATGTATGTACTTTCCAGAGTGAAACAAGATCTTTTGAGTTAGAAGAGTGAAGACAGAACTAGTGGTGGAAATCCAATGCCACAATAACTCAGATTAAAAATTGTAGACATTTTATTCTTTAATTTCTTCTTTTTTTCTTTAAACTTGTTGGCAATTATCCACTGGAAATGGATAACAAAGGAAGGGGTTTATTCTCCAGTTTCTGTTGTCTTCAAATAAGGATGTTTTTCTGAAGATTTAACAACATGAAACTGGTTTTTAGAAGTCAGAATGTGGGGTACAAAATGTTAGCTTGATAATCTTGCTGGTTGTTTTTGCCTTTGAGACGTGTTGGTCTAAATACTGAGTTTCAGCCTTGAGCTCTCTTGACACGTTCCTGGTTTTGTCATCATTTGAAAATCCAGGTAGCAATTAGTAAGTCAGACATATCTGTGCCCTTAATAGATGAATTTACTATGAAAGCAGCCACATCCTGACGTACTATTACATTTGCAGATTGCTGCAAACACTTCTGTTTGGTTCACCACCGTGGCCAGACTTCTGTCTAGAGGTGGTTTCACACAGGGTTCTCCCTTCACCTTCTCATTTAATATATGGCACCAGCTTGAATCTTAAAGTCAGGTGGCAGTGTTGACATGAATTTATCTGAACTATGTCATATGTCATTAAATTTGAAGTGTGAAAAACCATTTTCACTCTAAAGCATCAATTAAAATTTTGAAGGCAATCTCTGTATAGCCTCTGGAACTCACCAGCCAGTGAGGCTGGTGTAGCCTGATCAAGCTAAAAAGTGGAAAAACAATGTGAAGGTGTCTGGGTAACACCTCCTTTGTTTTGGTTTAATATGCTTTTTAACTCAGCCCAAAGATGATCACAGTGAGTGAGATTTTCGAAGGTGTTTCTAGTACTGGAAGGAAGTGAACATAAGGTTAGTGGCTCTAGGTTTGGAAGGATGCCCTCCCAGGGGAAATGTCAATGAAATCGGGCCATAACAGACCCAGCATGGATTGTTTTCTTTGGTTTGGTTTGGTTGTTTTACAAACCAGGACTGAAACCTTCTGAACACATCCTCAGCCAATATAAAGAAAGAAAGAAATTACTAATGATTAACTATATAAGTTCTTTAATTTCCCTTCTTAGTTTGGGTACCTTGAAGGCAGTTAGTTTGGTCTAAGTTAAATTGATCTTGTTCTGATCAATGACCAAAATATATTACTTAGAAATTAAATATTTTGCATAAATATTATTGCTGTTATTGTAGAGAAGAAGGAAAATATTTTTTTAAGTAAAGTTTATTATTTGAACAAGAGAAGTGAGCTTTAGGCAAATAGAAATCTGAGCATTTTAATCCTAAACTATTATGGTTTTGAATTTTTTTATAATCTTTTCATTAGCATTTGTCTCAGTTTCTAGGCAATCAAGAAGGATTCGAATTTTTTTAATTAATTCTTTTTTCTGTTTAAATAGTTGTTGAGTATGTAGTAATACTTAACATTATACTTATTTAATTTTTCAACAAGTATATTATTTTTGGAAAAAAGTTGTATATGTGGAGAAAAAGAAGTATTTTAAAAGCAAAACAGTATGCAGCCATACACTTTCATAGCTGTAGGAGAAAGTTTTAGCTCCAATTTCTACTTGTCATTTCTTTCACTGTAAAATTTGTCACTCCAGTGAGGTATCTCTAGTGTTTAACTTGTCTCCAAACACATTAATATCTTTTTATGTTGTGGCTTTCCTTCAGTCATTCATATCCCCCAGCTATGGGGTATATGTTCTCAAAAATCCTAGGGTCTGGAGTTTTGCTGTGCCTCACATGTAGAAAATAATCAAATATTAGTTTCATGAGGAACAGCTTCCAATTTCAAAACTGCATCTGAATCACTATGATTAAATAATAACCAAACAAAACCCCTCTGTCACTAGCATCATTTCAGTGATCAGTGTGGCAGTTTCCTGGAAAGAACTATGTACTTGGTTTTGTTTCAGGGTATCTCGTCTCATCCCATCTCACTTTTATTGAAATAGAATTATTGATTTAATATTTTATCTTTTCTTTTACAGTTTACAGTTGTGTACTTTTGTCTTTTTAATCCCTGAGTAGCTTTCAGAGACCAATTTCAGTACTAGATTTTGTTTGGAAAATGTGTATGAAGAGTAGCTTATTTCTGAAATATCATCTAATTCTCACCGTATACTATAATTCAGAGAAACATAATAAAGGTTAAGGATTAATTACTCTTAGAAATGAAACAAAAGTTTGGTCTTAAGTAGCTATCCTGAGACAAAAGAGCTAGCTCTTAAAAGTTCAAACAGAAGGTGTGTACAAAAAAAAAACCACATTAAAACCAAAACAAAACAAAAGAAAAAAAACCAGATTCACCTAGAGTTTGCAAGTAGAATCACTTTCTAGAAATATTTCATTATCTGGGGTACCTTTAAGGGTTGATACACAGCATTAAATGACTGGCTAGAACTGAGGACTTCTACCAGTAAATAACTGTAACTCTGCATTCCTGAAAGCTGCTATTGTGAATATAGCAGTCATTTCTCTTTTGACATTTTCTACTCCTTTCAGAAATACTTTTTGTTTTATATACATACAGGGAATTTCTCCTAAATCAGTAGCATCTCTGTATAAAATGAAAGAAGAAAGATCCCAGAAGCTTCACCTTTGTCTGCTGGAAGGTCATACTCATTTTTTTCCTTTGTAGCAGAAGAAAATGAAATCAACCTGGTAAATATCTATAGGCAGCCATCAGAAAGAAAAGTGGCTCCTCTGTTCTAAGAGGAAAGGGAAGTAAATTCAAGCCTGACAAAATTGTCACTAGCCAGAACCTGCCAGTCCTGCTTATTTTTAAATCAAACAGTCAGTGGTAATGAGGTGATGTGAGCCTCAGGAAACAAAATCAAACAGCAGAGGTTAGCTCTTAGGAAACATTCTCAGTTAGCCTGGTGGTCTATAAGGGTGCAGAAAAGCAGACCTTTGTGTTTTCAAGACCTTGAAAAGTTTATCTCTTACCGTGAGTGAAACCCTTTGTCAGTTCCCGCTGAAGTCGGTGGAAGGACTCATGCTGTTTACAGTGGGAAATAGCCTGCCCATGGGAAGTGCAAATATCCTGGATGGGTTTTTCAGAAATAGTCACCAGGGACATAGCTGTTATCACATTCAAATTGATGAACACCCCAATTTTTTTTTTGTTTTTTTCCTGATCTTTTTATTGAAGAAAAAAATGGTTTTAATGTCTGTAATTTTGTGCCTCCCTATTTAGAAGCTGTGTTTTTCTTGAAACATGAGCACTCACATGTAAACTTTCTTCTATCTGTGGATGTACTGTAACTCTCATCATAATTAGGTGATTTCTTTTTCTCATATAAAAATGATCTTTTCTCATAAATGTTTATGGAAATTATTAGCTAACAATGGTATAAAATCTCTGTCAAAAAGAGGTTTCCAATAAAAAATCTCCATGAATATTTAAGTATATTTAAGACATTTTTGAAAGAAGTTGTAGAACTAACAATAACATTTTAAAAATAACTTGGAAGTATAAAAATATCCAGAGTCAGTGTGCTTCACTGCTGTAAATGAAAATAACTTGACATTAAATCAGTATCTGCCCAAGTCTATTGCACAAGCGTGTTTTACAAATATTGCATGCATTTATTAATCAATGGATATTTGCTTCACCGCGCTCCCCTGCAGTCACCTTTGCTCGCACTGAAGGATGCTCCTCGTGGGACCTGTCCCACTGAGCAGTGGCACTCTTGGGTGTGTGCTCAGCTGATCACGCCACGGTTATGAGGTCTATTTTCATAGCATGTTTGCTGTGATTACCCTCCTGATTTGAGATGAATTGCACTAGACAGAGCAGCAAAAGCCTCCAAGGAGTTGTCTAGACACCTGAAGCAGTAACTGGAAGGCACGGGCACATGAGCTTTTATTTACTGAAAGACACTCTTTAAAGACTTTTGAGAAAAGCAGTTTGAAAAACCCTGAGACGTAATTCCAGAAAACAAGATAGATTGGAGGCCTAATTCTGCTCCCACTTGCACACAGTTAAACTCTGAATTAAATGGTGTTATTCTTGTGAAAAAGAAAGGTTTAAGATCATAATCAAGGAAAAGTCATATGTGAACAAGAGGAGTATTTTTTCTTAAACTTCTAGATCAATATTAAATTGCATATGAATAATTTGAGAACTTCTTTCAAGATTTGAGATTGCTTAATCCTTTCTTTCTATTTTTCTTGTAAGTTAATTAGTTTGTAGTTAAATAAAATGTTGTCTCATAAGCATTGAAATGTAGCCTATCTTTTCCTGGAGCACAATCATCTGATATAAAAGAGAAAAGAGTTTAAAAAACTGCAGTAAAATCTGAGGAATTGCTTCAGGTTCAGGACTTTTTACTCTTGGTGAAAGGTTCTCTTTGAAGTGATTTTGCTTTGGTATTTGTGCTTAACAAAAAATAGCTTCTCATCAAAAAGGGTTAAAATCTTTGTGTTAAAATCTCTATATTAAAACCACAGCCATCATAAAATTAATTACAAAGGAGAATTGAGCAATGTCTTCATATTGAGGGATGAGTACAGCAAAACAATAACTTTTCCTTTCTTAATCAAAATCTCATCAAAAGGCTTTCAAGTGTTTAAATACATCCAGAAGAAATCTGTAACTGAGAGGCAGACCAGGTTTATCTTCGTGCCTTCCACAGGATTTCTCTTCCTTGACAGCATCCCAAGACATAAAATGCCAAATTTTAACCACTGGTGTTGCCTCTAAAGCGTGGTTTATAATTGGCCAAATAATCAAACACAACAAATGCAGCATGAATGCCACTCCAAGGAAGAACAGCTGCTTACCCTGGAAACTTTCATGATAATCTTATACCAGATCCTTCAAAATGAGTAAACAGTTTAATAATTTAATTATTTTCTCACTGGAATTTGGCAGATTATTATAATTTAAGTACTGCTTTAGACTTAAACTTAGCTGCTGAAGTGTAGTAAGATCCTCAACCATGATTAGTAATAATGAGAATGCCATTTTTCAGTGAGCCCAAGAAAAAAAGCATGTATTAAAGAACATATCAAGCAGAAGAAAGTTAAAAGGAACAGATATATCAGACAAAATGAAACCTCTGCCACCACAGTTTAGTATTCATACCATGCCAAGATGTCAGTAGTTGGAAGGAGAAAGACTGGTCGTATTTCAGAATGTGTGTAAGGTTGTTCAGGTGAATAAGGTTTGATTTAAAAACCTTCCAGATGACAAAGATGACTTTTGCACCCACTGAAATCACAACAGCTTCATGGGAAATAATTAGGTACTCAAGGAATAGTGGAATTTGAGGAACTGACCCCAGATTTATTTATACCAATCATAAAATGTCCAACTTTTTGTCTTGGTGGAATTAGTCCTGTGACATTAATGGGGGCCAGCCTAAGAGTGACTATTACCTAAAAGAGGATAAATGAGCCAGGTTGTAAAAAGTATGATAACACAGTAGAGAATTTCAGTAGATCCCTCAAATAATAAAGTCATAATCAATGTGTGCAGCAAAGGAAGTTTCCTCCAACTGTGCAGCCTGAAAAAATTTTTTGAGGATTTCAACCCAGGTCCTGACTAGACAATCTTAAAGATGAATGAAAAATTTTACTTTTATGCAGAAGAACATAAGAAGTTCAAAGAAAAAACAGAATAAAAGGATGCACACTAAGTAACACAGGTTAGAAATAATCTCTGAGTAGCCCACCAGACTTAATGAGGCAAGGAAGACCAGATTCAAAGAAAAAATCCTATGTTTTTTCTCCTAATTGATGAAAAGAACTGATTAGGAGGGTACCATTACCTTGTGATGATTCCATTTACCAGAGTGAGAAACAACTGAACTGTTCATACTTGCACACATGTGCAGACCAAAATTTGTATGCTTGGGGATTTCTCTTGCTCATGGGATTTTCGCACTCAAGCTGGGTATCAAATCTCAGTTATAACATGCTCAGAGGGAATTGAGTCCTTATAGATGAAATTGAAAGGAGGGAGTTAAATGAGATGTCCAAGCCACTCAGAAAAGAGTAAAATCAGATGAAACAAAAGTTTGGGTAATGGAGCACAGAGTTTAGACATATAAGTAGCTGATGTTATTGCTTCCAGAAGATGAATCAGACTAAGATGCCTCCCTTCCTTTGATAAATGTGTGTTTGCTAACAGACTTTCTGAACTAGAGCTCCAAACCACATTAATTGTGTTAGATACTGAACCTATAACCATTATTTTTACCTCTCACATGCACAATTCTCCAGCATTTACCCCTAAGTTTTCCCACTCTGTTACTTATTTCACAGGTTTTACAAAATATTCTGAGTTGGAAGGGACTCTCAAGGATCATCAAGTCCAAATTTAAGCAAATGGCCCGTACAGGGATCAAACTCACAGCCTTGGTGTTATTAGCTCAAGGCTGTAACCAGCTGAGCTAATTTCTGCTCCCCAACTATGTCCTCATTCTTAGTTTGGGTTTATATATAATGCATATGGGGTGTGCTTTCTTCAGAACCCTGGTTTGGAGGTGTACATTCTTAATTTTAATCTAACAATCTCAACTCACAAGGTTCATATGGATTTTCACTTGAACTGGGGGCTGAAGCAGATTGCTAGTGGGGAGAAACATCAATTCTTTAAAACCATTTGTCTAAATCTTAATGATGTTTTCTGATTGGAATTATACAAAAGTTGCCTTGAGTTTTTTTCATGATGCTGTTCAAGACTCAATGGATTTTCTTGGTTTAAGGTCATGAGGAGAGGTCACCATCTGATATTTTCTCATCTGTGCTACTGAAGAATTTATCTTGTATTTGTATAGATCCTCATGGCCTTGATCCAGGGAACGTTTGTGCATAAGGAAGTATTTCATATTTAACCCACAAATATACAGAACCAATTTATGCAATTCAGATTATTTCACCTCTCTGTTTTTAAAGACATTTATATTCTTTTACCAGTTGCACCTTAAAATTATTTAAACATTTACATTTTAATGATTTCTCTTATCTATGGTCTTTTCTGCAGCATTCTTCAGCTACTTAGAGCCTCATTTTTCCCCACAGCACACTTGTAAGTTGTGGTAGAGTATTTTTTGTTCTGATTCTTTTTGTTATGAGCATAGTCTCAAACAAGAACAAGGAAGGAGCAGGTGACCTTCCCAAGGTCATATGCAGATGTTTATATCCACCAGCAAGTAAAGCATCTAAAATTCCCACTTCACTGCTTTATCAGAACATTACCCTTCCATTCCTCAGAAAGTTCTTTCGCAATTTATTAAAACTGCTATCTTGAAGAAGACAATTTGTTTAACTCATAGCTCACTTTTTCACTCAAGGCTTTACTTATGTATATTATAGAGTAACAACCATAATTATAATAATAATGTATGCTGTGTAATAAATAAGCACACTTAGAGATCTGATGCCATGGCAATGCAAGGGTTAATGTAGTTCTTCAACAGCTCCACATAAAGAATCCAGTATTTTAATGGTCCCAACAAGGATTAGGAGTTAACACATCATTAAGATGAATGGGGGATATAGTTTGCACCTTTACTGCTACTTCTATGCTGTGTAGCTTGCAGGCTCCTTCTACAGTTCCTGGAGGACAGGCTTAAAGAATACAAGAGTGCATCATTAATTTATGCAGGAGAGTGTCTTTGTCAAAGAAATTACTAGTGACTGTATTTTTAATGAAGCTCTGGTTCTGCAGAAAACCTTTTGACAGTGTGAAGACCAAAACACCAAGGGATTCATATTTTTGTACGCACTCCTTTTCACTGTTAGGTTTCATGTCATAAGAGAAATATGGCTCATAATACCTATTTTATACATGTGCAGTTCTGTAAATGTGAGCTCAGTGAGACCTTCCTATATAAGGAGGAAACCCAGATGTTTCCCTCATGGTCATATTTGCATTCGGTGTTAAAATGAGTAAAAATATAAAGCCCACCTAGAGGCAGAATCACAGTTGTGTTTTCAATAATAAAACCTAGTGCAAGTGGGCTTGATTCTTTCTCCTCTATGTCCTGCATTAAAAACAACAACAAAAAAGAGTCATATTGTGTACAGATAAATGATTTTTCTTAGATGTAACACATGTTTTTCCAAGTAGGTTGGTAACAATTAAGTTGGTTGGTTGATCCAAATTAAGCTGATGTAGGAAGGCAGAGAAAGGTTTGATAATTTGCCAATATAAAATGATATAGTTGCAGGCACTCCTGGGTGCCGACAAAATGTGCTTGCATGACATCTCACTGCCTCTGTTTTAGTTTGCTCCAGGCCATATAAATTGGAGATAAAGTGGGTACAGAGAACTCCAAGTGAGTCATGATTGCTCTAAGGGCAGGGCATAAAACGTTAGGAATAACCTGTAACTAGCACCCATATATACAAACCTGTGCACACACACCTAGGCATATTCTGGCCCATTCTATCACAGCGAGTTCAGTTTTACGTATTAACATTACTGAAGTGAAATAACTCGTGGAAATAGGGAAAACATTTTCTATATAAATATTTATACTTCCCCTGTTTTGACATCCTCCTAAAATTTTAATTGCCTTTTCAGTGGAATTACAGATGCTCACTTTAAATGCAGAGGTCTCTTAACTATCAGTGCTCTCATATTTACAGAAACAGAACTGAGTCTGAAGTAATACAATATGCCAGAAACCCAGTATTTAGGAGCCTACAGCATCCTTTTTCATTCAAAAGACAAAATTCCCACAGATGCAGTAAACTCTGTAGCAGGCTCAGAGACCAGTGGGATACAGACTGCAGTGATTAATGCTAACTGCTAGACAAGGTTGTGGAAGGAATTAGCAATCTTAGAGACACAACTTTGAAAAAGTATCTGCTAAGAGATTGATTTTCAGAAGGGGAACAGTCTCATCTTCCTGTGAATTGGACCCCTTTAAATTATCTCTTGTTTTTTACCCCACAATACATAGTCTTTAAATTACCAGTTACTTTTGAAAATTTTTCCAGAATTTAACAATATTTTTATGCATACCATGCATGTTTTATTTTCTTTTCTGATTTCTTAAAAATCCACTTCTCTTGCTTACTTTTTGAATATGTCACATTTTGAATCACAAACTTCTCCATACTCCTGGACAGATAAAATGTATAGGCAATATTTTAATCCAAACATAATTCCTAAGCATCTAAGAAAGCCATTTTCAGTGTAAAGGGCTTGGTGCCTACTATACACTTACGTGAAGGTTCAGTAAGCACTGTACCAGACCACCCATTTTGCAAACCAGCTGCAGGGTTGATTTGTTTCTAAGTAATCTAAGAGCTCATTTCTTGTTTAAGTGATAGAGCTGAAATGTTTTGTGATTTTTTTTTTCAATGAGGAATCACAAAATCACAGAATATGCTGAGTTGGAAGGGACCCACACTTAGCCCTGTGTAGGACATCCCCAGGAGTCACACCATGTGCCTAAGAGCGTGGTCCTGAATGGCTTAACAGCATACATGAAAGTGGTTGGTTTGTTTCTAAATACTCCTAAATGTGTATTTAAGCAAAAATGTTACATAATATTTTCATTTTATGTCATTAGGAATTTTAGAACAACTAATTACTGCTGGTATGTAAATTTATTGAAACCCGATTAAATGCATGTCAGATATAAGGATAAATCTGCTAGGGAAGACCTGTGCTTTAGATCAGTTTGTACACATCCTGTGTTTGCTATGAAACCCATTTGAACAAATAAGAGATAAAAGACTAAATGAGTCAACGAAAAAAAGTCCCCTAAGTACCGGTTGTGAATTGGATGCTATTCCATCTCTCCGTGGGTAAACTGTTGCCTGCTCTGCTGCAACGAAGATCACTCTTAAGTAAATACTGTCTCTTTGAAAAGAACAACTTTAATAAAGGCCTAAATTTTCTGTATATCAAGGAAATATATTTTAAAGCTGGTTTTTTTTTGTTCCATAACAAAGCCAAAAGGCATTCAACTGTCTGGTATTTGCATACTTTTTTTATTTTTCATCTGGCAAAATACTGTATGAATGGAATAGGGAAAGCCAAACTGATTATGTCCAAGCTCGTGATTGCAAAATCTCTGTTCCCAGAGATATTTTAACTAGCTAGACTCCATTGATCTACAGCAAAGCTTTGTCAACTAAAGCTTTTTTCTTAAATTGATTCTCCATCTTGTCTTCTCATTCTTTCGACAGCACACAGCAGGAAGCTCTGTCTACATACAGAAAACAGGATCTTGCTGTAGGCATGGGTATAAAACAAAAAGACAGTGATTAAAGAAAAAAACAGACTGCTGTTAGTATTTGATCTTAAAATTATTGATCTTGTCGATCAGTTACAGACAGACAGTGCCCATTTAAATCCGTAATAACTATTAATGCTACCACAAAACGCTGACCACTTGAAAAACAGAAGAAATCTATATGATAATGCAATGTGACGTTTATTTGGCTGCATAGCTATTTGTAGTATGTGAGAGTAAGTACATCTCATGACAAAGACCTTATCTCTAATATATCTTTTAAAGTTAGCATCACATAAGAATATGAAGTTCATAGAACAGACTTACATTTTAAAGACTTTTTTGTTGACTAAAACCTTTTATTCTTTGACTGCCAAGTGCAATATTAGTTTTTATCAGGCATATATTAATAACAACAATTTTTCTTATAACTGACCCAAAATCAAACATTGCATTAGGATACACTTCAAAGCCCATTGATCTGAGCCAGCATCATGCTATCTTTGTCCTTTATGTGAAATTGTGTTTATTCTGTCTCAGGAGTCCGAATTCCTATTGTAGTTGTACCAATGGTGCCTCTAAACATATTTATGTGTAAATATAATTGAATATTAGATAAAAAAAAAGAAAAGAAAAAAGCCAAATTTTATTTCCAAATTAAGCGCATTTCAGTTCCTGGTCATATTAAAAGAAAAAACAATTTTATCATTTAGAATGAAACAAAACCCCAAAGATCTGGAGTCAATGTCCATACATGCTTAAACTTAAAATCTTACGTCAATCACTACAGCTTTTCACCTTAAAGCAAGATCAGTACTTTCAAGGGCAACAATTGTTACACACTGAATCCCACAATGAACCAGCTTACAAATATTTAACACAAATATTCATGTAATTTATGGTGTTATTCTTCTTCTATCTCCATCAAGAGAGGAAGGCATGCACTAATATTTGATAATCTCTCCGGGACAGGGAAAAGATAAAAATATAGACAGCTGCATCTAGTCTGCAGTTAGTAAAAATAAATAGGAGGGTTCATTTACATAACAGGCAAGTAAGAATATATTGTACTTTTGAGCTGCTCAAAGCATTTTTGGAAAGCCTATGCCCATCTCTAATACATGTGTAAATTAAATTTTATGAAATGCATTTAAAATGTACTTCATTGATTTTTTAATTTATCATAAGCCTCTAATTCATATTTTGGTGCCAGTCTAGAGGGTCACATGGTTTTGAAACCAACAGAGGTTCATATTGAAGGGTTTTTCTTTGTTTGAATTACTTTATTGGTTGAGTGAAAGGATTAAATATAAACTAAGAAGTCATTATGATGATGCAATAAAACACACATTGGTTGTTACTTCACTTTGAAATCTGTTTTTTAAGTACATTTTTCTACTAGAAGACAATGAAATGTTATGAAGCATCTGGACATAACTATTTTAAATATTTGTTTGTGTTTCTTTTAATCCAGACAGATCTGAAGTAAAAAAACCAAAACAAAACATAAACAGCAGTAAAGTTTCATACAGAAATTACTGTGAATTGCTCACATTTCCTTATTATAGATACAATAAAACTCTCTCAACTTTTTATTGACAGTTGGATAGAAAATGCAATGACTTCCTACTTTTTATCATTACATATGAGACTTGATTCATATTAAAAAATAAAAACCTCAAGCTTGTTTTTTCATGCTTTTATGTTATGTATTAAGTGCTGAGTTTTCAGTGTATGAAAAGACATATATGAAACTCTAGAATAATAAAAAATGGTTAAATAATATATCGATTAAAAAAAAAAAAAAGAATAAAAGAATACACATCATATTATGCCATGGAACCTAAAAATGCTTGTTTTCCTGCAATGGGAGAACTTAATGTAAAACCTTTTACTCTTGCTCCCAAAGAGAGATATTTTTCCCTAATCAAGAACCTTTCAATGCTGGAACCCACTTCATAGCACTACATACAAATATATGAAAATTTCTTTCACATTCTTGTCAGTTAAATTATTTATCAAGTGCTTTCTTTGTGCTTTTCTTTTAAGGCAGTAGGACTTTACCCTTCACTCCTGCAGTATTCTCCAAGCAATTGAAATAACTCTTCCTTTGAATTACTGGTTATTGGCATAGAAGTATTCCTCTGCTCTTGTCCAGGACTTTGAAGTGTGTCAGGAATTAATGTCAGGTCTTGGCATAAAGGAGCTCTGCCTGGGTGGAAGGGAAGGGCTCCGTCCCTCCAAAAAGTGAAAGCATGTGCACATCTGTGTGCTGCTCCAGTGCTGGGACTTCTTCCCTGCCACCCTATTCCCAGGAGAAAGTTGTTGATGCAGGTATGGGGACACATGAGGTTATCAAGAAAATGCCCAAAGGAAACTTGTGCCTTCCTCCTGGCTGCTCTGGGGGACACGTGACACCACAGCTGCACAGCACAGGCTGCTCTTTGGAGCCAGGACTGCTGCTGGAGGGGAGGCTTGGAACTTGAACTGGGAAGTCAAGCTCTTGATGAAGCTTGTATTTTCCTACACAAGGAAAATAGTTCTTTTTTTCTGGTGTTGAGACCTTTATGCTTCCACTACTCCAGAGAATTGCAGAGGTGCCTGAGCGTTGGTTATGGCTCTGTCTCCAGACAGACCGTATATAAAGGGCAGGAGGTGCAGAATGTGAGCAGGGTGCAAAATCACCTCTCCCTCCCCATTTCTACACAGATGAAATGCTGATTAGTTCCTGACTAATCTCACTGGCAAGAATACAAAACCTAATACTGTGTCTTTCTCTGAAATTGTTTCATCACACCCTATACTAGCCCAACTATTTCAGGATATGTTCATTTTCACTATGATATTCCATTAGGTTGTCTTCATGAAAAAAGAAAAACAACACATGGGATCATCCTCTTTGCAAGAATTTACTTCCATTTATGTGCATGTGTCTATGATATGCTGATTTTTCTCCTTTCACTTCAGCCTGCTTTACTAATTTAAAATATATTTAGTCCCTATTCCACACGATGTAAATATTTCAAGCCTTGCTTATTGCTGGGTATAAAAAGGTGATGTATATTTTAGATTTTCAGAAGTTTATCTTAATGAGAGTTTAAAGTAGATTTTCAGATTAGCGAAGCCCAATTCTGATGTGACACAGACTTAATTTTGGTCTCTGATGTGCAGGCATGTATCACTATTTACTTGTCAAGTCCTCTCTTGTTCATGCACATACTTGTGCATCTGGGATGGAGTGTGAGCAGCCTGGCACAGCATATAGCAGTAAAACTATTTAATACCTTGCAATACGATTGTAATGTAAAAAAAACAATTGTCAGTAGTGCAAACCGAGAGAGCTGTAAAGTATAGGTTTCTAACTGAGCAGCGTTTTTTAATCCTTATTTATATATTCACATCAGGAGCATGAAAAACTGAGGATTGTTTTGTACAGGTACACTGAAGGAAATGTACAGTTTGAAAAGAATTAAGGAGGCCATGAGACTCCTCTGCCAGTTATGCAGGATTTTTGTAAGGGTCAAACTGCAGGAGCTGACTGCAGTCAGTGTGAAGCTTTGGGCAAGAGGAAAGTCTGGGTACTTACTTGGATGCAAATCAGTTCCCCAGTGAGGGGCAAGATGAGCCTCTGTCCTGATGCCAGATACCAGAGAGGGTGTGAGAGTTTCAGAGCTAAACTTGATCACTTTTCTGCCTCACTCACGAGTTTATACCCACTTATGGTCAGGAAAAGGCACTCAGCAGCAAGCATAGCAAACACACCATGCTCTATTCGTCCATCATGTAGAAGATACAAGATGGGATTGGGCTTCCAGGAATATTCTGACCACATTTAATGCTCCCATTCCATCAATCTGCTCTGAAATTCCCTTCACTTGAAAATGCAGGAGGACTTTTTGGCTCTATAGCACCATTAACCTCCAAATTTTGGTTCTTAAAGTCATTGGTAAGTCCACACTCACAAGTCTTCATATTCTGCTTTTGAAAGAGCCAGCCAGCCATAATTTGATCCCCAGATAAAATCCCGGAATGCTGCTAATTACTTCTATTGAAAATTAGTACAGCTGAGACACAGCCCACTGATCCAGAATCATGTCCTCTGCGACTACTGTCAGAAGTTGATTTCCATGACGAGCTCTCTTGGCTCTCCAGAAGATGCTGGCTGCCCTCTAGTGACAAAGAGATTTCTGCTGACACACTGCCGTAGATGCAAACATGTTAATAAATGCTGTCTTGTAGATCAATATGGAACAAGAGGCTTGGATCGAAGAAAGGCAAAGAATCTTAAGATTATTGGCAAGAGCACTGGGCTTGGAGGTATTAGAAAAAGAAGAATTCCAGGTTGAACAGACATGCAACCCTCAGTCACAGTAATTTTTGAAGGTAAATTATTGTTTGATTAGAAGTTTCTGAATCTTTAGAATTTCTGACATTTCTCTTATCAGCTGAACAACCACTGATTATTATAAAAAGACCAGAACAGAAGTACTGCATTGTAGAAACGTTCACTCTCTGATAAAAATATCCATCTGGCTTCCATGCACTCACTGACATGAAATATATTTTTTACAGTACTTCTTTGTGTATATGTGTGTGTATCTGCAATTGGGAACAGAGATGTTTTCATAATTTTCTAAGTGAAATCACACCTTGAATTTTAGGGTCACTTATTAAATTCATTTTTGGAATAATGAAGATGATATCAAATGCCAGAAACATTACCTGAAATCAAGACTGAAATCAAATATGTTGAGAATTAATAAAAAAACATATTAAATGTTTACATCAGTGAGTTATCTCATGCTATGAGACAGCACATGCAACATAATTATTTGATTCAGAACAAATATATTATTAAAGAATATTCTATGTAAATACTCTGGAAACTAAATCTCATCTACATGAATTCCAGGGAAAAAATTACCACATTTCTACATGATGACACATCTCAGAATAAGTGAGTTAGGGTTAAAACATGTAAGTGTTCTTTTCTGTCTCTTGTCTGTGAGAATGTAAAGGTATATTTCTGAAGTGTTGTGCATCTCATTTCATTGACGATTTCATTTCTAGATTTTTTTTAACTTTTTAATTTCAGTTATGATCTTCTAGGATCTGAAACTTGTCTTCCTTAGCTGATGGTCTAAACTGTCTTGTACTGAGGGAATATTGTCACATCACTTACCTTAACCTCACTTATTCAACCTAAACCTTTACCTCTTTCTGGATCAGCAATCTCGCTCCTCTGTGCCATGATGCTTGTTGTTAACCTTCTATGAAAAGTGGCATCATGGACTTTTAAAATCTGCAAAGCTTTTCATCCCAAATTTACTCAAACTTGATACCAAACCTGAAGACCAAATCTGCAATTCAGGTTGGCGTCTCATCTCACAAACGGGAAGTCACATTGACTCTCACTCAGGAATAAGTGCTGTTTAGGAAAGCCATTAAGCACATGCTTAATTCACATTGTAATGTCATATTGCCAAAGAGTATAGCCTTTTATAATGAAGATAATAATCCTTCTATTCAAATTAAATAACATGACAGAGTCACTCTGCCAGATTTGCTGTCCTCAGGAAAATAGAGGAAAAACATTTCCTTGTTTACAAAAGTACTTACTATATGCTGAAGGATTCCATTGACTTCAGAGGGATTTAAAAAACTGAAAATGTTTTTTCAAGTTATAGATGTTTCCTGAAGTAAGACTTGAGAGAAGATGTACAAAATCCCTTTCCCCCTCTCCTGGTGTATGTATACTTTCCATACTTACATGGCAGTTTAAGTTTAACTTCAGATGTGTTGTTAATGAAAAGTTGACTTCAGCACAAGGAGACAAAAAAAAAGAGAAGTGAGTATATACATTTGGAAAAGTCACAATTTTGAATTATTGGATTTTGTACATAGGAAGAATATAGAATCTTAGAGTCATAGAGTATCCTAAATTGAAAGGGACTCACAAGGATCATAGAATTATAGAATATGTCTCAGGTTGGAAGGGAATCATAAGGATCATCGAATTCAATTCCTGGCCCTGCACCGGAGAATCACACCATTTGCCTGAGAGCATTGTCCAAATCCTCCTTGAACCTGTCAGGTTGGTGCTCTGACCACTGTCTTGGGGATCTGTTCCAGTGCCCAACCTCCCTCTGGGTGAAAACCTTTTTCTAATATCCAACCTAAACCTCCCCTGACACACCTTCAGGCCGTTCATTGGGTCCCGTCACTGCCCACCACAAAGAAGAGATCAGTGGTCTCTGCTGAGAAGACATCAGTGCTCTTCATAGTCTTCTCAAAAGCTCACTGCCATGCCCTTACTTTTGTCCTGGTTTCGGTTGGGATAGATTTCATTCTCTTCCTAGTAGTTGGTACAGCGCTCTAGTTTGGATTTAGGATGAGAATAATGCTGATAACACAGGGATGTTTTAGTTGTTGCTGAGCACTGTTCACTAAGGACTTTTCAGCTCTTCTCACCATCCCACCATAGAGTAGGCTGGGGCTTCTGAGAATCTGAGAGGGGACACAGCTGGGACAGCTGACCAAAGTTACATTCTATACAATATATAACATACACTCAGTTTATGAATCAGGGGCAAAGCTGGCCAGAGGCCTCTGCTCAGGAACTGGCTCAGGAACTGAGCTTGACACTGGTTAGTGGGTGGTGTAAAATTGCATTGGGCATTACATTGTTTTACATATTCTGTTTCAATTTCTCTTATTATTATTATCATTTTTATTGTTGCCACTACTTTCACTTCCTTTTCTGCCCTATTAAACCATCTTTATCTCAACCCTTGAATTTTACTTTTTTTCCTGTATGGTGTTTAGCTGCCTGCCAGGCTAAACCATAACAGGAAGCCATGTGAGTGACCTTTATAAAAGGAAGCTTAATCTAAGCCACCTTTTATGTGTTCATGGGATACATCCTTTGTGAACATTCACAATTAGTGTTTGAAATTATTCTGAAGGATGATGGGGAACACATTCATCCGACTTTCATTCCCTTCCAGAAGTTAATGACCCTGTACATTAATTTCTCATGAAAATACTTCCATGGAAATATTTTGAAATTCAAGCATCTTAGTTCTGTTCATTTTATTGAACTTGTATATCTTCTTTAGCTTTATTTTGCTGTGGTTTTGTGTTTGGTTTTATGTTTGGGGTGGTTGTTTTCTTTTTTTCCATTTACCACTTTAATAACTTTAGTTACAATGCTAAAATTTTATGAAAGCATGCCACTTCAGCAATGTCAAAATGTTTAAATAAGTCACTTTTGGAGAACAGCTGTAGAAAGTGGAAAAGATGGATGGAACATCACTGTGGCAATACAAGACCATATCAAGAAAAACGTCAGAGGATCACCACACCAGTGAGAAGGAATATGGCAATAACACCACCCCATCCAGGACTCCCCCATTCCCTGCTGTAGTTCCAGACATGAGCAGTGGACATTTTGTTGTAGTGCCATTCTCTTGATCTCAGTCGGTTCCCAAGCATAGTGAAAGCACATTAGGAAATCTCAGAAATTGCTATGAAACAGCTCCCGATTTAGGTCTTTGTCAAGGGACTGTCACTTTGTACCACAACTAGAATTGTAACCCAACTGATCTCTAGGTGCTACAGAGATATGGATGTTTAATCATGATAATCAGCATTGAAAACATAACATTTTGAATTATTAGGTGTTTTGTGTATAGAGTGTCTTTCTAATGGAGTGTCTAAATTTCATTCTTTGTCTTGGACCTTGGTTTTTGGGGTTGTGTGGGATTTTTATAATAAAGTAAATTTCCAGCAATTTCTTCTGATGTCATATCATCAGTTAGTAACACCTGGCTGCATGTGTAACATGACATCTCTTCCAATCAAATAAACCCATCTAGAGAACAATTTATCAATGCAGATGCCTTGAAATATATCCCAGACATTCTATTTTAGACTAATCCTGCCCTTTCAGATGTATCTCATAAAGTCTATGAATGGATCATGTCTACTCCTGCATTGACCTGTTTATTTTAACACTTCAGCAAGCAGGAAGACTTCTATTTACATCACCATGAGCACTTACATCTTGCTGCATGCTGGGAAGACATTTGGAAGAATTAACACTGAAAAAACTGTAGATGAATATTTGAAGAATGCACTCACAAGAATGGTGCCAGTAGTAGAGAGGAGTAATATTAAAAATTCCTGTGGAAGCAAAAACTAAAGATAGAGAAATTACAGCTTGCAGAAGGGCAAAGAAGATCAAGTGTTTATTATCAATAAATCAATTTGCTAATCCAGGTGGCATCCTGCATCTGGAGGATGTTGAGGGTAAAAGGAGGTGAGTGGGTTGATCTTTTTTTTTTTTTAATAAGAGGAAATCGATATTCTAATCAAATATCAGATGGGAGATGATGAGTAGAGAAGAGAATCTACATAATGTATGGTTCTAAATTGGTTTCCTAAAATACCCATGTTAATGATGAAGGAACTCATTCTAAATTAGTGTATATTGGCATCATTTAATAAAACTGCCATAACTTAACTTGCACCAGCTGGAAAATCGGCTTAGCATATCCAAAGATAACACTAGGGTAGAATTGCCCATTTTTCTCAGTGGTGCTTGCTCCATATGGATAACAGTAAATTTATACAGGTTTTAAGTAAAATCAAGTCCATAGTGAGGATAGGTTGGAATAGCTATTAAGGTCTGATGAAGATTTCCTTAGCCTGGACTACAAAAAGAGGTCTGCCTCTGTTACTGTTCAAGAACAGATTCCTCACTAGCAGGACAGCTGAGCTATTGCAGCTGAAGACCTCACATTAACATGGACTAATGAATGCCTACTTCAGCACATCCTGGTGCTCCTATTGCTATATTGGCTAAAGTATCCAACCCAGACACATCATATATATGCTTTTGAATCATTTGAGTTTAAAAAGGTTCCTCAGGTGAAACAGTTTACAACATGGTTCTTACATTTTACAGAAAACACTTTGGAACATGCCACATCAACAACCATTAAATACACGTCACATTCTTTGTGCTCTATATATAACTCAAACATTCTTATTAGTTCATTAAAACATAATGTTTATCAAAGATTGAAGTTTATGATTAATGTGGAACTCATTTGTAGTTGGTTGAAATAATATACAGAATATCAAAAAAAATCGAAACCTTTAAATAATCTTTATAGAAGACTCTCCTTTTTTCATCATGAATATTCCCAGTCTCAAAAAGTCAGATTGGCTTTGATGATATATGGGGTGGTAAAGTAAGGACAGGAAAAATGAACAGACTTCTTGGGTATATAGAGAAATAAATAAAATTATTTATAGATACAGGAAATAATAAAGGAAAACAACAGACGTGAAGGATGTAATGCCTTCATTTTTCTGTTATTCTCAGATAAATTACTCATTCTTAAGGAAACCTTCTGAATACTCTCATATGACTGGAACTGTCCATGAGTATATCAGTTAAATCCTCTGTGCACTAGAAAGCCAGTTATTTATTGATGCACGGGGCAATTTAAAGTTGTTTTCCAAACTGTTTATCTTGATCTACATTAATTTAATTGTGTAAAATAAACTTCCTTATGACTAACATTTTTGGAGGGTCTCTCTTTTCGGTTGTCATCCGAAGTATCTACCAGTGCAGTATGCTCATGCAAGAAAAAATTTTTAATTTAACAATGGATAAACCACACAATTTTACATTGCAGGATGAAGAAACAAAATAGCTTGTCAGATTAATTTCCTGAAATGTACAATCCGTTGCATATCTGGAAAAATATCCTGGTTATTTTATTACAATCAAACCTACAAGGTTTTTTTAAAGAAAATAATTCCATCCGTTTAATTACTAAATTCCAATTTTTATAACTTTCATAATTTGAAATAAATTGATCATAGATAATTTGGAGATCATGAGAGCTAAAAAAATAATTCTTATTAAAATTTAATTTGAAATATGATTGAAGTGCAAAAGAAAAACAAAAATAATCAAGTTGCCTATTTCCTTCATCTAGGCTAGCCACTAATAAGTGGAATATTTGAACAGGATATCTACAATATATAATTTCTTCAGTTTTATGATGCAATTTGAAAGCTGAGTCTAGGAATTTTTTGCCTAAATATGTAGAAACTTCATCAAGGTTCTTGCTTTGCCTTGTATAAAAATGGTTGTTTTTAGCACATCTCAGCACTGATTGAAATAGATGAAGGTCTGGTTTCCACATCCTATAGTCCAGCTATTTAAAACTTTTCTAAGCACCAGAATTCAATAATTTTATTTTTATTTCAATGTGAAAGTATTAGGCATTGAAGATTTCAGGTAGAAAACTACTACCTCTCACAGTAGATGTATGGCAGTCAGAATGTTACACCTCACTATGTCTTTCACAGTCAGGGCATACAAAATACCTACCTTGGCTTTTCACAAATCCACAAAGCAAAAATGATACTTTCAGCATGGATAGTCTCGATCAGATCAACTACTCAAACATTATCAAAAGTTGTATCTATTTGCTTTTCCGTGTCATCCTGGTATTTCTTATCCCTTCCAAGTATTTGAAGAGTGCAACTTATATTAATTTGGCCTCTTTCATGGGGCTGCTTGTGGTAGCCATTTTTATTCAGTTCTGGGAGAAGAACAGGAGACAATTATCGTAAATGCTCTCATTATACTGGAAAATATTTTGCTTTTTATATAGGCTGGATTCTGACCATAGTGATGGAGGATCTGTACCATTTTGTTGTTATCAATGAACTGTATCATGTTCAAACCCTAAAGTATGTGGAATATGTTGTTTTCACTTTATTAAGTTTAGTATTTTCTTATCTGTTCTGGAACTGTGGTTGCATTTGTCTAAACTTGTAATTTAAAAGTTGTGGCCTTGGGCCAAGCCCTCAGATACTAGGAATTGTTACTGACATCAGCAAAGTTATGACAATTTATACTGACTAAGGGTCTATTTTCTTAAAATTACTGGTAAGCATAATAAATAAAATTTACACATGAAGGAATTAACTTGTCTTTGGAATCATTTGCTGCTAGATGATATGGGCAAAACCAGGTAGAAAGTCCTCTCTTGTGTGCAGTCAGAATACAAAACACCAAAGAAGCTGTTGATGGTTTGAACAGATGAGTGATATTGGTGCTAATAGGGAACCTGAAGACTTAATTGGTTTGCTGTAAACATTACAAACACGTTTGCGTGTTTCCATTCACTTTGTGTGCTGTGTATTAGATAGATGGTATTCACACTGATAGCTGCAATTTAATTACAAGAAATCTGTTCCTTATTCAATTTTAGTTGTGTCATTCCATAATGTTGGCTATGAAGCATTGCAAGGCTCAGTACAGCATGTATCCTGATGTCAGAGAGATAATGCCACACAATGGGTCAATTTTGGTTATAAGGGTTTTCATCCAGATTGGAATCAATGTTGTAAATGGTTATTAAATTCACACATTCTGGCTAACTGGAACAAAGTGCAAGATCTGAGGAAGCACATTATTTTTTGTTACAAAGAACAATTGTAATGAGTAGTAAAATTGCTCGCCATTGGTGAATCCATTAATATGAATAAACATATCAAACCTCACAGGACTGAGGACCCTGCCCACAGGCTGTCTTCCGAGGCTTAATGAATTCACAGAATGAACAAATTGATTCAGCCTTTCCAGTTACTCAATTTACTACAGCTGCCAAACAAGTGACTGGAGCAATACTCCAGGCTGCAGAGTGCAGGCTTGCTTCCTCCTCATCTGTTGCTAGGAATTGTCCATAGACTTTGCAAATGCCATTGCACTTTCTTTTTTATGCTTCCATGAGATACTAAACTTTCCAACCAACAGAGCCCACTTGAATGAGGACTACAATTAATCACTTTCCTCTGGGGTCAGATAAGGCATTTGGACACTGCCTTGTGAGGGTGGGTTTGCCAAAAGATATTAAAGAAAGGGTTATGGGATGATGCAAAGGTCTGTGAGACAGGTTTAGGAATAAGACTTGTCTAAATATTTAACTATCTATATGGTTCATAAGACTTTCTACAACAAAGTATTTGGAAAGAAAGGAGGACTTTCTTAGGTACGTTCATGTGACTTTCCTTAAGGGAAATGATGCTCCTATCTGGAATCTCAAAACATGGATTCTAGGATGGGAAACTTAATACAGCAGGTATTGGGGTGAATGTTATGGGCATGAGGTAGATTAGAAACTGCCTACTTAGAGAAAATAAATCTGTAATACAGCTGAGAGTTACAGGAAGCTGTAATTCTCTGGAACAAGATTATGAGTAGCATCAGCATCATCGGGTGGGAAGGTGCCATAAGTCTTTTGTCAGGTGAAATAAAACAAAGAGGGTCAGAGCACTAAAATCTATTTAGTCTGGCCTTGATTATTCTGGATTAATATTCCTGCTGATTTGTACTGCTGATTTAATAGCTAAAAATGGATATTTATTGAATAGCTGATTAGAAGACTGGTTTGCAACAAATGGTTCTTAATCCACCCTTCAGTTTGATGGATAGTCTCCTCTCCCTACAATATTACAGAAGGAAAAGACAAAACAAATCTTAAACCCTGCATTTTTATAAATGTCCCCTCAAGGTCTCAAGAGTATTTACTACTCTCCTTTCACCTCACCACGGTGGCATGTATGTAAATGGTGCTTCTGACTTTCAGTATCATTGAATTTACAAAAGAAATCTCAGTAAAATGTAGATTGATCATGCTGTGAGTTTTAGGCACCCTAATTTCAATGAAATGCTTTATAAAATGTGGATGCTAGATGAGCAAGATAAAACAACTAAGGAATCCTGCTATTTGGGAAATTACTTTTTTTATGTTAAATGGAGGAAAATGGCAACCTTAATAAAGTAAAAAGGAAGGGGACTATCAATGACTCCCTTCAAGGCAGCCTGCCAGACAGCCTTGGCCAGATTTCCGCAGTACTACCTTCAGATTTTATTAAATTAAAATAAAACCTGTCATCTTGGCTTTCACTGGCACAGTCAAGTACACAGTTTTTTACTTAGTTCTAACATCACCCTGGCACTCCCAGCCAGCATTAATATTTCGCAATATAATATACATAGTTCTGTGGCATTTTTTACATATCTGGCAAACAGTAACTGAAAAATATTCTGCTAAAAGTTAAAAGAGCAGTGTTACTAATTACTTGATCATGTCCACTCCTTTTCACTGTTCTTCCTCAGAAACCAAAGCATTTGAAAATGTAAATGAAAGAACGAAAGAATTGACAAATGGAAAATTCCTATTAGGTCATCTAATCCAATCCCCTAGTAGCACATAATTGTTCTCCGTAATACATTTTCCACAGTTTTGTTCAGTTTGGTTCCAGATACTTGGGAACACTGCTCGCCTACATGCTTTGTGAAAACTGGATGGGCAGAGTTTCACAGACCCAACACCTCCTCTGAGGTCACCTCTTGCCTCTTCTAATTTGTCCTGGCAGTCATAGCTGTGTAGGGGCTCATACAGGCACTGGGAATTGCCAAAGTGGAAAGCATAAGCTGCAGCTGTATGCTCTCCCTCATCTTCCCACTGGGATTTTCCTTATGTAGCAGGCTGAAGAAATGCAAACCAGAGCTCCTTCACAAGCTAATGGGAGCAGCTTTATCACCCAGCTCCACTGCTGCTGTCAGAGACTTCAGCCATGAGTCTGGCCTAGAGGACTCCAGCCTGGGTCCTGAAGGATGAAAGCTCCTGCTGGATAGATTCCCCCATCAGTCACGGTGCTGTCTGACACAGATCTTAACAGCGAGAAAGCCCAGCAGCTGTCAATGATTTATATTATCCCTTGTCTCTCACTCCCAAGGCCTTGGACAGCCACTGGTAGGAACGGCTGCACCAGGACAACATGGCTGGCCTGGAGGAGCAGTAGCTCACAGAGTGCAGCAGTGAGTTAGGGTCTTTCCCAGGGGAACATATGACACATTCCAATTTTATTCCAGCAATGTTAGACAAAATAAATTACTGGGCCCTATCAAAGATCTGCAGAAAGCTCGTCCTCACATTTTAGAACATGCAGAAAAGTAGAGACTTGTTGCTACCTGAAAGGCAGAGGGATGTGTAGCCAAATTCATGAGGACATAAAGAAAGCATCTTCTTTCTCTTGGATGGATCAGGAAAACAGGAAGCTGAATAAATAGAGTAGCTTGAAGGCCTGGTCTGCTACTGTTACTGCTCTCTGTTTCTTCTGAACTTCTGCCTGATTAATTGTTCTTGAGTGCCTGCTCATGAAACACCCATGATGTGCTTTAGTCTCTGTGGCAAAAGCATTTAGCAAAGTTTTTCTGGTCAGGGATTGCTTGCAGTGTTCCAAAGGTTTCCACCTATTTAACCAATATGTGTACGTCCACCAGCCACAACAGATATCTCTTTCATCCAAGATGATTTCTTACACTCTTTGAGTACAGTCCAAAGGAGACATAATTGTTCATATACGCAAAGTCAGTTAACTCCTCTCTATAGTTTTGTTAGGTTATAGAATTCAGGTTACATATGAAAGTATTTTGAGTATATCTTAAGAAGCCATTTTAGGGCTGTTACCTGACCCTGACCTATTCTGCAGCATCCAGAAGGCTCAACACAGGACCAGCTTTAAATGTTTCTGGAGGGACACAAGAGCATGCTTGGATATGCTTTTCTGACAGGTCTTAGAAACTTCTATCATTCTTCTGCATTTGACATTAACTAGGTCTCACAGGCAAAAGAAAACAGTATTTTAGCTTGTACTTTCATGCTTTCGATGCAAATTGAAAGTTAATCAAATCCTGAGAATAACCCCTGATAGAGAGAATAAACATACTGACCCTGTGTTTGTCTTTCACCATTTTTTGAGCACCTTTTTCCCTGCAAATCATGACTTCTAACATCACTGTATATTTTTGATCTTAGTTACTGACCTTGGAAAAAAAGGCCTGCTATTTGGGTTAGTGACAGATATCTTGGGAATTTCAAAAGACTAGTTCACAGTCCTAAGGACCTTGGCTATTGTCCCTGGAGATACACTATCCCAGCTGGTGTTTAATTCCTGCCTGCAGCCTCTTTTAATACCATAAATTCAGAATACTACCATACAAATAAACCAAGATACATATTATTTTCCATCAAAATAATGTAACTATTATCCTTATTCTCTGTCTTTAGATATACATAGATATACAGTGTACAACTATAAGCAGCATGTCACTAGTCAGAAATCAATGTACTTTTGAAAAAATATAGGTCTTCTTTTAGATGTACATGTGCTGCATCTGTTACAAAAGAAGGTGACTTACATATGCACTTGAAAATACATGTGTTTTCATTGTGTGGTAGAGACCCTACTTATTTCATTTCAGATTCACTGCAGAAACTTGACATGCAAGTGAATAACTTAGCATCATCAGGGGGATTTTAAGATTCTCTACCTGTGGAGAGCTATTCAAACTGTTTATGGAAATGTGGAAAAGAATTTTTTGCTACTCAAATCTACATATGTATTTTCCTAAAAAAAATGTTCTGGACTTTGTTTATTTACAGATGTGATGTGGAATCTCTATATGAAACCTTAAATTTTGTGAACTATGTCCTATAAACAAATTTACACTGAGACGTCTTTCAACTACCTGTAACAGTTGACAATTTCAGAATTTCTTAACAATGGCTATGGTTTTGGTCAGAGCTCATTTTACTGTTCCTGCAGGGAAAACAGAATTCACAAAATGTAGCCAGCACAGATTCTCCCTCAAGCAAGGAATTCACCTCAAGTACGGGAAACCTGGCTGTGAGCATATTACGATCCAATTATTCCCCAATCCACTATTTTGTACTTTTGAATTTCCATTGACTTCAGTAATAAATACTAGTTTTATTTTAGAAGCAGAACTTTGAACTGTAAGAATACAAAATACAGTTCACTCCACGTGAAGTTTATTAAAAAAATAGTGTTCACATGAGAACATTTTCAAAATACTAAACTAAATGATAAGTAGTGGTGCCAAAACAGGATGAGAAATCCTTCAATCATCTTGTGTCTTTTCCAGGAGTTTTCAAGTCATACTTGAATGTCTTGCCTTTCAGCACAATGCATATACCATGCATTTTTTTCTGTGAACAACACAATTAGTGACTGCATCTTAACGAGAAATATTCAGTAAATCTCATTTATGATAGACATTTCCAGAGAAAACTAATTTCCACAGCATCTTAGGCTGCTGTATGTGAGAGATGAGGCATCCCAATATTTTCTAAGGAAACAAAATTCTTTCATCTTCTGTCAATTGTTTTTAAAATGGTTGTATGAGTCAGTGTATCACATTATTTTTGTGGTTGGTTGCTTTGCTTTGTTTTTAAAGAAGTGTGGCCTTCTTCCACACATGGCTCATGCTTTCTTATTCAACTTAATAGAGCTCAGATGCAGTGCTTGTGTTCTGGGATATAATGTTTGAAGGATATTTGTTCAGATACATTCTGTAGAATGAACTCTAGAAAAAAAAAAAGCGTTTTCTTTGAGGCAGCTGACTTAGCAAGTCCAACAGAAAAGTTAAACACTGTGGTGACAGAAGAGATATCCCCAGAATGAAAGAATTAGTGTTTCTTTCTCAATTTGGAACTAAATCAAATAAAAGCGAAGATAAACACAAACAGGTTAAGATGTTTACTTATTTTGTGTTAATAAACAAGCTTCTCCAGGATTAAGTCTCTTCTGTCTAGATTATATCTGCTTGCTAATCATTTCTCAGTGAAGCTAAATGGAACACAAATAAAGTCTTGTTTATTCAGTTTTTAAAAGGGAAAAGGTAGCATAGTCTGTGTAAGTTTTTGGCTTTATTTTTAAAACAATTACTTTCTAACAGCAAAAAGAATATATAACTAATATCCTAAAAATTTGTGAGTTTATATGTTTTTTCATTTAATTTCTTTATTTACCATGTTCAGAAGAAGGGATTTGACCTCAACTGTAAAAACACTATTGTAAGTATACAAGCCCATAAGAGGCTGGAATAGTAAAGAGAATGTAGTGTTGTTTCATGGCCCTTTATGCACCATTCGATCATTTTCATTTAAAATTCGTATAGAAACCAACATACTACAGGTTGCCTGCATCATCAGAACCAATTACAAAGTTTGGCTGAGTTTTCAGTGTCTGCAAGGATGGAACTCATTTGTCTCATGGTTCCCTGCTAACTTTAGCATATTTACGTAAGAATGTAAAACTCCATCTGTGCAGTGTTATGGTTTATACTGCTTTATATTTCTCATTTTCCTCTGCATTTATAAGTGAACATTAAATTCTAGGGCCTGATCCTATGAAATCCACTCGTGTCAACGTGGTGACTGCACTGACTTGATTCCCTAAGCCCGGGTGCTGACTGAATCGTACTATTGCTTTAGAATATGCCTATTGCCTCTCTTTGGGATGACCTGAAAGAATGGCTGCCAGGGAAAAAGAAGCAATTTTCCAGTTTTCTTCTTGCAAATGAGTGTCTTTTTCTGTAGGTAAGCAGAAAATGTAAAATAACACCAATTTTTCTTCTAATTTACTAGTCAATCTTGTTCAGTTTGGGGAACATCCATTTAGTACATACCATTTAAGACAAAGCAAATCTGTTTGTCGTGCTCCCTTCACACTGTTACATTTTTATTGATTGCATAGTGACAATTAAATTATTGTGCTTTAAGCCACAGTAGGCACATCTATTTCCCCCTCTCCTCTTTCCTCTGCTCCTGCCTTGCTCTCCCTCTCTCCCCTCAACCCCTATTTTTCACCCCTCCTTTTTCAATACTCTTCTTTGATTACTGCCAGATATAGGCATTAGGCTGTTCTAAACCCCTGAATTTCCTGGCCTGATTGAATGCTTGGCTGTTCCCTGAAGAAATATATTTGAAGAGGCTGCAGTATTTTTCTGAACTTCAAAAATGCCAGTAAACCTTGATCATTTCACCTGTCCAGGAGTAGAGTTAGAGGGCATAAAATGTCTTTAATTTATACAGAAGTTACCCTCACAGCCCATAAACAATACCTTAATCAACATGTGAGTGTGTGTGTGCAGGCACATGTAACTGCTCAAGGGCATGATGCAAACCTTGGTGAAGTCAATGGGAGCCTTTCAGCTGAATTTTGTGGACTTTGATGAATCAGATTTACTGACTAAATAGCTGCTGTTGAAAAGTCATCCCTAATTATTTAATGGGGAGCTATACAGTGGCAATGAATTAAACTGCTGCCAAGTGAGTATGTGAATATATAAAGCAAAAAATTTTATTGTTTGAGAGATGTACTTTTGAGTGTGATTTTAAGATACAAAATGTACAGAGTAAGTTAAGGAAAAACTTAAGAAAAGCCTTCAAATTCCTATTCCCATTCCCTCTACTTCTTCCTGCCCTTACAGTTTTCCTTACAGCTGCTGAGCAGAGGCAGGGTGACTTTCCATTTACTCTGAGACACCAGTCCCACACAGGCTGGCACTGCTGCCCCTGCTTGATGGACAAACACAGCATTTCACTGTTCAGGGCTATCAGTCCAGCCACCTTTCCAGTCATTATAGGGTCACAGTTTAATATATTGTGCTGGTTTAGGGCAAATTTGAGAGGAAATTCCTTTCTGTAGTCATAAAAAATGCACAGAATTGTTCTTTAAAGTCAGAGATCTTTTCAAATTCATAATGCTGCAGCGGTTTAAACCACTTTTAAGTCATGAGTCTGAATTCAAATGTTTCCAAGCCAACTCAAATATGTCATTGCAATAAACCTTTGACCTGTTACCACCTTTCAGGGAGTGCTAATAAAGTTAGAATATCATCATTTTACATTCCCAGCTCTCTAAAGAAAGATCACAAAGATAATACTATGGTTTAGGGGTGTTTTTTTCCTCAAGAATAAATATACTGAAATGAAAAATAATCCTCAAGCCATTCAAATAATCCATTAGGTTCTTACAGAGGTTGATAGAGGATGGATATAAATGAATCACCAAAATCCCCCAAAAGCTATCAAATATTTCTTTGCTTATTGCCAAGTAAAATGTTTTAGATAAATATGCTGCTTCCATTTTGACTTTGAACCAAAAACAAAAAAAGGGACATGTTTTTGCACTTCCTGTAAGGTGTCAGGATTGTCAGGGTTAACTTTTACCAATTCAGAAGGAAATACACTCTCGGAATAAATAAATCACCAGATACTGTGACTTGTATTCAATGAATAAAGTACAGAAGTTTTTCAAAAAACAACCCTGTCCTTTTACAATTTCATCTTTTTATTCTCCTTGTACAATAAAGGCAAAGACTGCTAACCCTATTTTCTGCTATGAGACAAGATCATTGCTGTGACAAAACATTAAATGCATTTGTTGTAACTACATATAAAAGATTTGTCACTGAGCCTGAATGGACGATAAGAATGCTACTGTTATGATCTTAAGTTCATTTTCCTCTTATGGAAATGAAACATAATTACACCTATGTCGGGGTGGCCCAGCCTGTGGCTGTGGTCACTGAGAGTGAGGGTCAATCGGCCACTCCTGCCTTCTCCATGTGGTTAAATGAAGAAACTAGATGGTCAAATTATTCCCCTCAGCACAGTGAGTCTGAGGGGGATGGGGACTGCAGGCAGTGATATTTGCCCGCCACTCAGGGTTGTCAATCAGGTTCCATCTCCTCCCCCGTCCCCTCACAGTTGTTTTAATATTCATAAGTTACCCGAAGGTTCTGTTACCAGGTTCTGTTGATTGGTTAAGTTAATGTATTCCACCACTCTGTTGCTCCATTGGATGTTCCCCGGTTACGTATTGTGCCCCCATTGGTTTATTCCCTTGTTCCGCCCCTTGGACTGCCCCTTTTGTCGCCCCTTTTAAACCCCTGCTCACCCTCAGACCTCGGCTCTTTGTAGTGTGTACCTTCAGCTGCTAATAAAGACTGGAACTACCTCACAAAGAGTCCTTCCGCTCCTTCACCGCCGCGCTGTTACTTTGTTACCATCTACACTGCCAGCTCCCTTGGATGAGCTGCACCTGCTTGTGCTGTTGCTACGGAGACCAAGAGCTGCTCAGCCCGGCTGCTGCAGAGGTCTCAGCAGAGAGCCAAGCGTAGAAGGTCGCACTCAAGCCACCGGGCAGCTTGAGATCGGGCAGTGCCCCGGCAGCGACACACCTAAAGAGCAGTATGTCCTGGGAGCTTAATTTCTCTTAGAATTTCACAGAGGCAACAACTCATAACCATCTTGGGTTAAGTGCTTTGAGATCCTAGATAGAACTATAAACTTTCAGATCTGCAGAATTGTGCTATTATCATATCAGTCACACAATCTAATATCTAAAATAAAACCCCTGCAAATAAACACCAGTGCCAATTAGTGAATGGAGGCAAAAGCAAAGCACTGTGTCTTTTCTTTCAGTGAGAAAAAATGAGTGCGATTATTGTCCTACTAACTATGGTTTAGAGGCAGTGGAGGACATTTCGTTCCTGGGAAAGAATATAACATGGTAGCTACTATTTTTAGCTCTGTTTGAGAATATTAATTCAAATCAAAACTAGCAATAGGATTCCTAGACTTTTACAGACTAAGACAAGTATAAGATGCAGAGTCAAAGTATAAATGTTAGACCTGGGATAACATTCAAGAAGGAAAAGTGACAATGTATAATTATTATTCCCAATGGGAAAAGAAGAAAACACATTTTTATTAATCTGGAGTTCTGCAATGAAGACTAAGAACAAGGCTGAAGAAACAAAAATGAAAATGAATCTTTGTTATTGATTATCTGCTTGTATATCTGGATTCATAGAAATCAGAACGGAGTGCTGTTATCTAGAAATCCCAAGTTATTTCTCGTTCTAACACCACTAGTTTGACATGTCAACTTCATTAAACAACCAAGTTAAAAAACTCCAAGCAAAAACAAGCCTAAATTCAGAAAATTATTTGGATACTGAGAAAGTAGGTACCTGACCATCAACCAGAATAAAATCAAACCCTTCCAGACAGACACATCAGTAATATGCAGGGGAAGAGACATCCATCAGGTGAGGTGAAAAACAAAACCAGCAGGCCTCAGGATGTAGCTGAGAGCAGCTGACAGAGGGGAGCTGCTGAACAAAGGTCCTGCATACCTGATCTTTCCTCTCTTTAGCTTTTAAAAACATCCCATTAAAATATAATTGAGGTTAGCTGTCATTGTTTAAAATGGTCAGTTTTTAGAAAGACTAAAAAATGAATTGGACCAGGAAGCATGTCCTGATAGACAGCATTTATCTAGGAAGACTTCTTCATAGTAGTCTGGATTTCCATTTTTGAGTACATCACTTTATATAGCAAAATATCAATTATCTTGTGTCTTGCAATTTCTTAGCTGGTATTTCATTTAGCACTTAGATTTTGTAGAACCTTTGCACCATGTGTTTTTTAATGCCAAGAGCCTCCTTTCTGCCTCTGGCAATTAACATTGACATTCACCAGGGACAGGCTTGGGACTGGAAGGCTTATTTCCAAATGAGGATACAGGAATACTATTAGTTGCAGACATTTAAGACTCACAATAACTTCCGCTGATACCAGGCTGAGCTCAAGGGAACCTAAAAAAATTATCAGCATTACCATACTCTTCCAGAAAATGCTGAACATCAAATCTCTCTATTTTTTATCAGCAAGTCATCAAAATAAGTTGAACTTAGATAGCATTTTAAACTAACTGTTCTAATTCACATTGTAAGCTTTTGTCTCCATTTTTTGCATTAAAGTCAACAGGAGTTTTATATATATATATATATGTAAAAATCTAATTCAAGCAATAAAATGTCTAGGATTGTAAACAAGAGCTAGAAACCTTATTTTAAGAGTATTTTCCTCAAAAGCAGTTGACTATCTTAAGATATTCAATTCTGAGCTTTCTCAGGGACACTTAGACTCCAGTCATGTGAAATCTGAAGTGAATTTTGGGTTGTGGATAGATTGGTCCAGAAAAATTACTCAAAAAAACCATCATCTGTGGATTATCAGTTTCTGAACTTCATTGACATTTTCAGCTTGAGACACATTACTAATATTTTACTGCATTATCAAAATGGGATATTTATACAAAGCATGTACATGACTGTTATTATTTTGTCACTTCAGTTTTGGTGTTGCCTTGCAAACCCTCTGTACTATCTGGATTTATAGAGTTGCCCAGAAATTTCCTCTTGCAAAGCAATCACTGCAAATGGTAGGTATCTTGTTTGCAAAGCTAATTTTTTTTTTTTTATTGGCAAAGTAAAGGTGAAAGAGTGAGGATAATGTTTAGTTCTACAGATTATATCAGTTTATTTTATGTTAGTGGGTTTGCTGCACAGCAATACATAGGATAGGGAATAAAACCATGAGTCAAATCTGGTTTATTTCACCACACAGTTTCCTTTTCCTGAAATACAAATCCCCTCTTTTTCTTTAGAATTTAACTGTACAGTGTATTCTCCTATTTCTGCAAGGAGAAAAAAAATAAGACATTTGTTGTTTGGTGCTAGTCTCTTATTTATTTTAACCCATCATGATGTATATTATCACTAAATTCAGACATCATGTTATCTGACTTGGTAAGTACATATGTGTAACAATATTTACCCACATAGATGTGTCAATTATTCAAAAGTGCATAAAGACAAATATAATAAAAATTATAACAGTATTATATAGTAAGTGCATGTTATTTTTATTGCAAGTGTGCAAGTGTACCTTTTTGCTATTTCAGAAGTCATATTCTTTAAAAAGACATTGAATTACATAATACAGCAGTAGAATTTTCTGAATTAATGTATTTTAAAATATTATAATGGGAACTAGGTGAAAGCAGCCATAATAACTGGAACCACTGATATGCTAGTTTCTAGTGGTTTGCAGTGATTATTGTTTGTATTATCCAGGAGTGGACCTTATTATGCTAGTCAGTATTCATATAAATAATAAGAGACTGTCCTTATCCTAAGAGGCACACAGTCAACACAAAGTAGGTTAGAAGGAAAAACAGGTAACAGAGGCAGGAAATTATTTTCCTAAGGGGATTGAAAACAGGAACAGGAGAAATTCCAAGGTTAACAAGCAGTAGCCTGTCCACAATATATCATATCCTGCCCTTCAAGCAATAATTTCTCTTTTAATAATTTGGGTTTTCTTCACAAACTTTTTAGCATGTCTGCCAGTGCAGATAGCATTCATGGGCAGAAGCAAGCATGGAGCCAGAAGTTATGCACATGACAAGCTGGCTAAAGAATAGAAATTTTGATTCACTCAAAATTTTAAGGGTTTAACAGAGATACGAAATGAATGTAAAATATTCAAAAGTACACTGAAATTATCAGAAAACTTTCAGAGGAAGTGCTTAGGAAAATTAGGCATAATTAAAGGATAAGAGGGATCGGGTGGATAAAAGGTTCAGAGCTGGCTACCCACCTGATTTTCTAGTAGGCTGTGGCCTTTGTCTGAGAATATAACTATTTGTTGTGAGTAAAACAAGTGCTGTAGGAAAGAACAAAGGTGATTTTTTTCCTGTCAGACTTTGGAACTTGTTCTAAATCAGACAGAGCAAAATCTGCAACAAAATTGTCCCACGGAAGCAGCATATGGTTTACTGGATATTCTGTGTTTCTATGGTATTTTAACTATAATTTCCTTTCTTCACCCAAAGAAAACATCATCATAATGAAGTATGATTATGAAAACATCAGGATAATCTCTATTTTTCTGTTCAGAAACCCCTGGTTTTAAGTCAGCCCTTCTCAATGTATCTCTAAGGATCTTTATTTTCAGATATTTGGAGGTTTGTCTAGATCTCTCCAACATCAACCCACTGGTGACTTGACCGGCACAAGATATTTTTTTTCTTATCACTTTTTCTGGGGGTTTTATATTAAAGCCAAATAAAATACAGTATTTCTGATGGCTTTATGCTACAACGAGTCTCCCTTCCCCCAGATTATGCAAGTTAGTTTTAAAATGAGATTGGAAAAAAATCTAGTGTGCAATCAGAAAGATGGTGCTTATGATAACAGAGTGCAGAAAAACGAACAGATTCTCAAAGCAGTGGCAGAGACAGAGTAGATCCCACTTCAAACAAGGGTGAAAAGTTCAAGCATTTCCTGAAATGATGCAAAAAAAATATGCTTCAAATGAATGAAAATTTTCTTATCCATTTGCGCATAGGTTGGGTAACAACACTATTGTTGACGTGAAAGAAAGGTCAGCTCTCTCCCTCCTCACACTGGGGGTCATGAGAATGATTTTCTAAGTAAGTGCCAGTCACTGGTTGTTCCAGAGGCTCATTTCTCTGCGAGCTCTGCCAATATAGGTACAGAGCTATATGCAGTCAGCTACAGAATTTTATGTGCTCAGTGTGCTTTGTGGTGGTTATAAAGAGGGAAACTTTAGACTAGATCCAAAATGTGCTAGAAAATATTTTCAGTTCAAGATCCAATTTTAAGAAAGTTTTTTTTTGCCTTGACTTTAATGATCTCCTTATCAAGGATTTTAATTGTGTTAGGAAAAGAGCATAACGCAGCCTTTATTTACAAAAATTGCAAGTGTTAGCAAGATATAGGCAATAAAAGATAGGTTAATGAATGAATAATAATGTCAGTTTTAATTAGATTCTCTTCTTCAATCAAGCATAGCAAATAGTTGCTTTTTGGTTTTTAACATTCTTGTTGGTAACATAAAAGAGTGAAATTGCTGAAATATTTTTAATATAAAACAGGTAACTAAGAAGATCAACAAGGTCAGGAACAAGAACCCTTTAGGTTATTCAGGCAACTGTTTATTCTTTCCTTGGGAATAGTATGTTAACCCTGTACCTTTGCACTGCAGCTTCTTATCCAGAAAAGGAGTAAAAATGGAGTCAAATACTGCATGAACTGACTTAGATCATTAAAGAAATTCAAAGAAAACCAAAATCTGACAGGTTAAAATACCTTTATTAGCCACAGTCACACAATGCCTTCATTTTTAAATCATTCTCAGTACCACAAACGTCCAAATACTCTGACTTTTCTTGGGCTTAAATACGTGCACAATTACTTGGGAACATACCTAACCTTATCTGGACAATCAGAAAGTTTCACATTTACAATGGAAATATCAAATTACAAGGACAGCCACACAGGACACGGCTCACACGAGAACCAGGAAATGCATGAAATTAAAATAAAAGCACAAAGGAGAAGCAATCCAACTCTCTTTGCTTTGGTTTTGTTTGTTTGTTTGTTTCTGGGTTGTTTGGGGTTTTTTAATGAGTTTGGTGTGGGTCTAGGACAAGCAATCTCGTTTGGTCTTCTGTTAATCCAAGTAATTTACCTACCTTACTAAATGATTTTTCTAAAATCTTAGGACTTCTATTTAAACTGTAGAGATGAGCAAAGTAATTTTTTTAAAAAATTATTTCATTATAGATTTATAACTTTATAATACTTTCCCAGATTTTTAAAATTATTTTAATGGCTATCAGTTTAAGTGCTGTCTAATACATGTCTTCTTTGTATCTGTGTTTGTTTCTGCATTTTCTTACTGTATTTACTGTTCAAAAGGACAGTTGATGTAATGTAACATTAAGCTCTGAGTGAAACACATCGGAGCTGCTGCAGCCATTTTCTATAACTGCGCACTGCTATGATTTTAAAAATGACAACCATTTGGTCTGAATTGTTTCCCATTGCTTTGCAAAACAAATATTTTGTAAAGATAGATGGCTTTGAGATATCCACAGAAACTTTCTGAACATGGATATTTTAATGATTAGGAAAATTCTTCCTTTGCTTTTTCTACTAAACAGGTTTTGAGAGCTCTGTAGTACTCAAATACCACAAACAGGGAGTTAACACAGGCAGATATCTGAAAAACTGAGACTAGATGACTTTTACTGGCTGTGTAGCTTTGATAAATGCAATACAAGTCCACAAAAGTTATATTTGTACACAGAAACACCACAAATTATTTAATTCTCTTAAAACTAGGAAAAAATACATGGAGGCAATTTATTTTCCTTTTTTTTTGATCAGGAAGTCTTATTCCATATTTTCACTGTTAAATGTCTGTTTTAATTGACATGGTCACTGAAATTTGAAGAGCACCCAAATAGCCAGGAAACTTCCAGGTGTTTCAAACATCAGACTTAAATAGTTTTCATTCTTCCTCAGCAACCAACTACAAAACTCTGTCATCTTCTGCTTATATAATTTTAGACATTTGGTTATTTGACCTGATATGTTTATGCATACACCACCTTTTTTATTCCATAAGCTCACATCTTCGAAAAATTTAGAAAAAGTTGATCATTAACTCATTCCATCTGCAAAATCCCAGAAGCAATGCGTGAAATTCCACCTGACAACTCTCTTCCTCATCTCTCCCTGGACCTATTGTCAAGACAATAAAACAAAGATAAGATGGCACAGAATGGGTTTTATCTAGCCACAGACTTTGCCAGGCTCAAGCTTGCCTAATAGGCAAAATGTTATATTCTAAACCAAGCCCTTTGAGGTTATAATTATTTAGAAGACACTAGATGGTATCACCGTTGCTGGAAATAGCATACCATTTTGGGATAGAATCCAGATTACAACGAGTATCTGCACTACACATCTGTCACCATTATGTTACAAAGGCTCTATCTTGCAGTTTATTTCAGTAGTTGACAGAACTGAGACATACTATAGGAGTTATCTTTTAAAATATTAATAGTGGAGAAGACTGTGTGCTTTGCTCTACAGATATACAAGAGAGAGGAGAGGAATGTTTCTGTATTCTCCAGTCTATCAGAACAGTTAGCAGAAAGCAAAGAGTACAGAGCACTCATTTCTAGAGCATTTAGTGTTTATACTCTCTCAGAGGCTTGCAATGGGTCAGCATAATTAGATAAGTCAATGTGCAATAAAGGACATTAAAAACCACAGCACTTGCCACCCCAGCACACAGGGTCCTTTGGGTAATTTAATTCTTGGGATTTTTCCAGATCAAAAGGTAGAGAATTCATTCTCTGAAAGACAATGTTAATGGGACAGCTTCCTTGTTAGCTCTCCTTCTTAGTAAATCCGTACTTGTGATACAAGAGTGTTCGTAAAACGGATTATCAGGGGACTTAAAAAGTGATCCACTCAGGTAAATGATGGTGGTACTTTTGCTATCATTTTGAAGGGCATATGAAAATCTCTTGTGGGCTTAAGAAAAGCTCAGCTTGTGAAATATGCAAGAGGGTTAAATATTTGGACTGTCTCTGTATGTTTCTCCACATGCAAAGTGAGCAGTTCTCTGCTTGGACCTGTCAATACTAGAGCTCTACCAGTTTCTTCAGCAATCTTTGAGCTTAGTCCCAGTGGACAGCTGAAGGGCAAGTATGTAGAAAACTTCATCTGATGCAGCTTTAGAAAATACATTTTTTAAAAGTGTTTCTGATTTGCGATTTCATTTGTGGTGAATGGACAAAAACCCCACCTGTACTAACCTCTATGCCCACAAAGGAAAATACAACTCTCCTAATGTCAGTTTACAGTCTACTTCTTTCCCAGAAAACTTAGGGGTCTTCCTCTCCACCAGGAGCTGTCTAATTATGTAAAGGAAAAGTGATTAACTGATTATGATGAATAAATTAATCTCTGAGGACTTGTATGTATTCAGACATTTCTAATTAGTATGGTTTTCATGAAGAAATCCAAGGCAGTCCTCTGTTCCTATTAGTAATGATTAACAGAACAATAAGTAATTTTTGGCAGCTCCCTGCAAAATTATGAGAATTAACATGGGATTAAGGATTTGTGAAAAATTTGTCACTGATTAATGATGTGAGACTGACAAGTACCACAGACCGCCCTGGAAAAACACCCATATCTAATGATTTCAGCAAGCAACAATGGAGCAGGGGTTTCCTATCACGTGTGCCAGAAATGTTGATTCTTTTTTCAAGTTCCCTACTTCTCAGTTTTCCTAATGAGGATCACCAGTTATTGCATGCAAGAGCAGTGTGATGCTGTTCCTGCATCTCAGGACATTTCACAATGCTTTTTCAAGTTCATTTTATAAACAGATTACCTACCGAATGTTTTTACAGTTCCTTGTTTCTTTTTTCTTTGAAATGTACTTTATTACACACGTCAAAATTTTGCCTTCATTGATGACTGATCTTTATAAGCAGTCTTTAAAAAAAAAAAAATCAGTGTTTAACCACAGTAATTTGAATTTTGAATACTTGCTCATGGAGACAGGTCTGACCAGATTAGTTAAAGTGGCTGTGAAACAAACAGATGTAATTCCAGGATGCATCCAGAAAGCTATTTCTACCAAACAAGTACATGCCTCTGCACAAAGCACTCATTCATTGTGTTCTAAAAGTATTCATAATATCAGCGAAGAAACATGAGCTTAAACTAAAACAGGCATAAAGAGTAACTAATAGCTTCCTTGGGGAAAAAGAGAACCCACTCCTGGCATGTCTATGCAGGAAAATGAAGTACAATGGAGACAGTTTCTTTCTACCTTTATCCAGGCCGATAGTTTTACACATCATGATGCAGTTCCCTCTAACGGTAATAACTTGGATCTAAAAGGTAGTAGAACATGAGATATTCTCTCAGGTAGGTAGCCAGCCTCTGAAAAGGCTTCATTAACCCATAGACAGCACTGTGTGGCTCGTTCCAGTTCAGGGGCAGTTGCACACCATGCCTGGTCAGGGGGTCTGCAGGACCCTGCAAGCGATACAGTGACCTGTGGGGCATTGTCCCTGGCTTTGAAAAAGGAATGGGAAATCAACAGTGCAATAGCTCTGAATAAGTGTAGTGGAAAGGTAGAGGACAAAAATGGAGCTATTTCCACTAAATGACATCAGCAACATAGAAATAGGGAGGTCTATGACCTTCACATTTTGGTTCTGTTTTCTACTAGGAGTAGTAAAGGACAAATATCTGCATTTCAGAGGGAATGTGATCGATTTACAAATGGGATTCAGTCACATTAACACCTGAAATGACAGGCTGTGTAGGATGATTTGGGACTTCTCTTTTAACTCCTTTACTGCCCACTGTGTTAATAGAAGAAGTGTTAATAGAATCTATTAACCACTCTGTTAATAGAAGCCGACTATATACAGAAATGTACAATATGTGCCTTACTAAACACACAAAATAGGGGAAAATCTACAGGATATGGCAAACTTTTGCTATCAGATATAGTCCTTTGTTTTGAGTATTATGAAAATGTTGAATGGTTATATGTGTTACCAAATAGGAAAAAAATGTTGGTTTATAAGGAAAGGTTTTCACTTTTTGTCGCCCATTGTCATGGCATTAAGTGGACAATTCATGGCAAGGACATATTTACAAACTGTTGCAACCAATCTGAAACATTTCTGAGGGTCAAAAACTCTAAATTAAGGAGAGAGTTAAAAGCAAAATATTTATCAGGTGTTAGTATTGTCATATTCAATTGTCTTAAAAGTGTTGGTTAACTCTAATTTAGAGAAACCTTCATCAATACTTGGGTGACATCCAGAATTACAGCAAATTCATCATTATGCTCAAAATCTGATCTGTGTTCTCATTGTCTCTATCTCATTTTGTCTGGATGAAAAATGAGCAAGTTGTGTCTATATATTTATTTATTTTCATTTAAAATGGGGAGACAGTTGTGAATATCTGGTTTTCTTAATACATAACTTTCTGCTCATCTCCCACCTACACATATAAAAGCTTTTTCAGGAGGCTGAACGCAATGCGTTAGAAGATGGTGTCAAAACAAAAAACCATGCAGAAATGCTAGCAAGTGAAAAAGTGCACCTACCGAAAGTTACATCTCCTTCCCCCCTACTCCCAGAATCAGCAGGACTGCAGTTAATGCCTCTGTTTCCTCAATAACAGCCATATTCACTGTAATCAACAATGATGTTACAAAGCAGGAATTATGACTTCAAGTAAAGAAATAAACTATGGGAGTATCTGGAGTCTTCAAAATCAAAGACCTTTTTTCTCATGCAAATGTCTTTACTTATGAAGAAGAAAACATCTGATGCAAATGAATTTGTTTCTAAAGAGATTATTTTTCAAAGATTTCTGTGAGGAAAGAACTTCTTTACAAACTCTACTGGACTATTACAGCTCTGTAGTAGTGGGTGGCATTGTTTCAATATCTGTTGCTGTAAATCCATAGTCCAGTCAGAAATTTGACTTGCACAAACGATTGGTGCTGAATACGTGGTCAACACAGAGGGCCTCTCTCTTTGACTGTTTTGTTCAGAGCCTTTCATTTCAACAATTTATTATTTTCCAGAATAAACTATTCTTTCTGTTGAAATTGCTCATACATATTCTTACACTGAAGGGGATTGTGTGTGCTTGCGTGGGTATGTATATGTAAATGTTGGCAAAATGTGTATTCACTCATTTATAAATTTATTGAACCAGGATGAAGCAGTGCTCTCATTTGCTGTCATTTTGCAGACACTTAATTTGCACTCAAATGCCTCAAAAATGTCTTCACTTGAAATCTGCAAAGCTGGAATGAATTCAGCTTCGAAACAATGTACTAAAAGAAAAATAAAGATCTGAGCATTTAAGCACACAATGACAAAGCATCATTAATGAGGAAATTGTAGTATTTCCTCAAATTAGGTTTGCTGTAAGTACGTATTTATAAATAGCTTGCTTTTAAATTTTGCTATACGAGAGTGTTGCTGCTATTTAATTAAGAAGTCTAGAAATGTATTTACTGCAAACTACACAACACATTTTCACAGAGCAGATTCCTTACCTTTCTCTGACCTAACTGCAATAGTTGTAAAGCACCTTCACCTCTTTTTAAGTAGGGCATGGGGGTCCTGAGAAGAACATAGCGTATCAGCAGCTCAAGCTAAAGCACTGGCTCATCTTTCTTCTTCCTCACAGATTATTTTAACAAACTGAAAAAAAATCCTGTCAAACAAACAACTTCCACTATTTTCCAGCCTCCACACTGCATTTTGACAAGATCTGGGGCTCAAAAATTGACATCCCCTTTCAGCCATTGACTCCATTGATTTCTTTTCTGCAAATGTTGGATAAGACATTAAGACTGAAGAAAGATGCAAATAGACACTGAGGTGATGTCTATAGCAGCACTGATAGTACAAAACAAGAGACAGCCTGCTCCCTTGTGATGCCTTCAGAAAGCTTTCTGAGTGAGCAGTGTGGGAATGGTGGAGCTCTTTAGGATTCAGTAGTTGTTTTAACGTTGGTATATATACAAGGCCAAAAAATGGACAGCCCTTTCTGACAAATAGTGCAACTTAAAACCTGTCCTTTCTATTGTAAGATACTTTTGATTCCTGGCTTCAGTCTTTGACTAAATTAGACAAACAAGGTATTGATCCATATTTCAGTTTTTCCAAACTGAGAATTTAACTGAAATCTGAAGTCCATAGATGAAAAGCTTCATATTTCAACTCTGATTAAATAGTGTGCTGACTGCATAGATAAATGTATCCAAGTGAGAAATGCTGAACTGCATCACCAAAGGATAGACTTCACATCATTGATCCAGGATTTATTACTATTTCATTTTACAATAATAGAAAACATATTTTAAGAATTATAATTAAACTATATTTTCTTTCACTTAGAGAAAACAGCTACATTATTTAAAATTATTAATATTGTCAGGCATAAAATATTTGTTGATGGAAAAAAAATGGGGACTTGATAATGTGATGTTGAAACCCGTAATGCTATGTTCTTTCACAGGGAACCACCATTCCCAGTATATAAACTAGCCTGTAAAAACAGTGTTCTACACTTAATACCAAACTGGTGTATGTTTGTCAGCATCACTGAGGACAAGAGCAAGCAGAGTGCCGACATTCCACTTCTTATCAGTTATTGAAAACAGACATTTTAATGGGTATGGCACTCAGCAGACCTCAAGACTTTCTTTTTATAGCTTTGAATTGCCACCCTATAATTCAGTACTATTAGCCTCCACCTCTTTCATTTTATCATCCACAGGTGAATACATTTGTTGAAAACATGATTTCTAGATGCTTTGTGCAAGTTAAAACTGTCAAAAATACAAAAGAAGAGAGAAATATATGACAGTGATGCAAGTGAAAGGACATTTATGAAAGTGATTTATACTTCCACTAAACAAAAAAGAAGTCTTACCTAAAGGGCAAATCCTGTAGTCCTTAGGAAAAGAGATGTATTAAAAATTTTGTCTAACTCCGAAAGTCCTGATTCAGGAAATTGATTAAGTATATGCCTAAATTTAAACAAAATAAGTCTTACTCTTCCCTGGGAGAATTTGATATTAAGTGGCACATATCTTTCAATCCTATATTAAAAGAAAAATATATATATATTTTTTTATTGGTGGGGCTTTGATGTATATTTTTAGGAAAGATTAGGTAACATGAAATCAGTGTTACCAACAATAAATAGCAGCAGATCAATGGAAGGTGGATAGCTACATAGGGTCAGACCCACTGAAAGCTCTGTATTCTGTGGTCTACTCATGTTATTATGGGTTATTATGGGTTATTATGGGATGGTTTCTATCAAAGATGCAGTTTGCTGTTTGTTAAAACAATATGAGAACCCTTAAGCCAGTAGCTTATATAGCAGCTATCTTCAGAGCTTGGATCTGTCTCAGGCAATCGGGCACAACTGAGATACACCAGAGAGGCTTAAGCTTCATTGTCATGTCAAACATTGTGTGAAATTTAAACACTGTTGTCACAGTGGACATGTCAATATCAGTACTGATATTTCTGAATTATCTGTTACAGCCACTAGAAAATGCAGCGCCTGCCATGACTTCAGTCAAAATATGAGAAGAAAGCATCAAATGGTGAGAACAAATATGGGAGGTAATCCATAAATGAGATGAAAGGCCGCCTAAGCAGTGGTTTGTTTGGTTGAACTTCTGGATTTTAAGGTTACAAGGCCTATTTTATATACAGAAGTGCCCATACATATTAAGCACACATTCTCCTTTTGTTTAATAAAATACTTATTAAAGTTATCTTTGCATCTCGATCCAAGCACTGAAAATGGTTTCTATAGCTATGTTTTGCTAATGGTTAGGAAATAACTTTTAAAGAGCATAATAAATGCTCGCGACAGGTAGCACATTATTGAAGTGTTTATGACTTGATGCTCAACCAGTGAAGGTACAGTACAATGGGTTATTGATGGACACACATGTGGGAACCACAGGAGTGCCAAGAGAACACATTGTTATCAGCACTGCATAATATAATGCTGAATGAATTAACTGTGGTGATTGCTTAAAATGTACCTTTTTGTGTAATAGCCCTAATTATCAGCAACCCTTTACAATGAGTGGATAATCGTTTTTAATTCCTTCAGTATCTATTGTAGTAACATTAATCATGATGAGCTCATTTGGTTTTAATGCAAATATAATCTGTGATACCACAGGAAGTCAGCTGAAATTCAGCAGTATATAAAGCCCACTTACTATACAGGGTTATCTCAAATTACCTTCAAACACAATGCATGCTGGCTGGTACATACAGCCCAGGGTGCTGCTCAGTTCATCTCTTTTGGACACATCTACCCAACGAAGTACCAGTTAAGCCCAAATTATACATGAAGCTTTCTGGACCTCCTTTTTCAGTGGCAAAAAGGGGACATTGATACACTCGGGCAGATGGGAAGGAAATAGCAAGTCAGGTCAGTTGTGACTCCACAAACCAAGTCAGCCCTGTGTGTAAACAGCCTGTGCATCTCTGGATGTGTTTCCACCTGTAATGCATCCAGACAAAACTCACTGGCAGCTCAACTAAGTCTGCAGTTTCTGAGTGAGTCTTTTCTAACTGCTAAGGCATTGGGTACCCATGGATACACAAAATGCACTGGATACTCAGCACCACATAACCTTCTAAGTCAGCATATCCATGAAGAGATTGGAACTTCCTAAATGGAATTCTTTACATATAGTTGGCTCGATAGAGTTTTTATAAATTCTTTACTTCTGTGGATTGATAGAAACTGCTAAAGACTGGTTAATTGCTTTACCTGTTATCCCTTGTAAGTGGTGACTGGATTAGCAAGTGTCTTTAAAGTATCAGTATATATGTTTCTCCACAGAATTAAAAAAAATAAAACAAAAAACAAGTGGTGCCAAACGTTACAGTATTTGCTTTCCCCATAAGACGTATTTGTCTGTGGCACAATTGACTTCTGATTTTGTATTATCTGGGACTGGGGAAGAGTAGTCATTCATTGCTGACCTGAGCCGGTCGTATTGTACACTGGGGAAGATTCAAATTTCCATTTGTACTCTTAAGGTATTACATACTCATATCTTATGGCTCTTGGACACATAAAGTTCCCATCACAATTTATCTGTGCATAAGCATGCAAACAGACACAAATATAGACCTTGTGTGATTATAGGAGTTCGATATGATTATTTCTATGCATGGATTAAAAATAAGCTTGCATGAGCATTCAAGAAATTCAACTCAATTTTAGTCAGTCCTAAGAGAACAGAAATTTAAAGCTTCATTTATGAAAGTCATAAGTTAGACTCTGCAAAATTTTCTAAAGTCACAGTGCTGGCTCAGATTTTTCTGAACTGTGACAGTGTAAACCGCTGACACCTTTTTTTCTTTTAATTGTTTATTTTTCAAGCTGTTTCTGGTGAGTGGGCATCAAACCTGCAGTGCTGTGATAATTTATTCTAAGAGAGGATGTGGTTCCTTATAGGTTTAGAAGCTCTATAAAAATCTATACAGCCATACTATTTACACATTAATAAATGGCTTGTGTTAGCAGTAATGATTTTAAAGGTTTCTGCAACTGCTTTTTCATCATGCGATTCTTCTGCAAAGTTTTCAAGTACCTTGACACAAAAATTCAAGAAGTAATTATCTATCTAAGCTTCCTTATCTTTTCTATTTTATCTTTTAAGGAACTTGTGACTGGATTAACTTCATATTATACCTTGTAGAAAGCTGAAAACTTTATTGACATTAGAAATGAAACTATCAAGGAGAATATAGCTGTTTAAGGACTTTGCTTTTCTCTTTGCTTCTAGTTGTGAGAGTGCATGAAAGTTCACACTCTTTTAGTGCCTTTTTAAGGAACCACATTATGTCAAGGTATGCAGCACTGCCATAATGGAATTTCAAAAGAACAGTGGAGCACTCTGTGTTTGCTTAGATCTGCCAGATATTCAGGATTGACCAGGAGGGTAGAAGACACAGGGCATGTGCCTGTTTTAGACTGCTACTCAGACCATTAAAAGTCCAAACTGGTGTGTGAATAACACACATATGAGGGACTCTCCATGTGAGAAACTGGGAGAAAATTTCAGGCAGGAGAATATCTGATTACAATAAAATATTCACTTGGAATTTTGTAATTGCCTTTAAAACGGAATACTTAAGATGTCCTATTTGATATAGATGAGCCCTTAAACTTCTCTGATAGTTAAGCATCTTTTTGCTGACAATATTATGAAACAAGAAGGTGCTGTTAAAAACGGGGTTTTTTCCTCGTAACTTTGAAAATAATGTTATTAAAACACAGTATATTGCTGTACCATTCAATTTATTTGAAGGTCAGGTCTTTCTACTGAATTTTCAAAAGTATTACAAAATCTCTTTTGAATTAATTTTCCTGCTAGAAAGTATACTGATATTTAGGTAAAACCATTACTGCTGTCCCTGCCCCCACACCCCAGCACAGTAATACTGGGAAAAAAATAAGCATTGTCAGAGAAGGGAAGTAGAGAAGGAAAGTATAACCCGTGCAATCATTTTAGCCCCTGATAGAGTAATTTTTTTTAATTATGGAAAAATCCAATTCTGTATCAGATTGTAGAATGCAAAATCTTGCTGAAAATTTAGTCTGGGAATAGGAAATAAGATTAGAGGTGACATATTTTTATCAGCCATGAGGTCTTCTCCAGGCTGCAAGACGGAAAAGAGCAGCTATTCAGTGTTAGCCATAATATCAGGCCTGTATTTCTTAACGAATTCAAAAATAATTGTCACCTTAGGGCTGCATACAACAGGATGAATTATATGTGGAGAGCTATGCACTCTGGTTTTTTGGGCAACTTGCAACTTGTATAGCTTGCTGCCTAAAAGGAAGCTCATGGTCAAACAATTCACATTAGACATTTTTGCTTTTAAGCTCAATAAAAGATATCTTTAAAAAGATTTTTAAGATATCTGGTGCAATTGCAACCCCTGGTAAATGAACCATGCCAGCATTCAATTATTTGAATTAGAACTCCTGCTTAACTTCGTGCACATTAAAAGTGAACCTTTTTCTTTTTCCACTTTTTGTCACCAACTGTAATCAAATCAGGACTGTAGCTTTCAATTATGCTTGTCCAAGATTGGAGCTCTTGAGTCTTTTGTGAAGACTTACTGCTGAGTGCAAAATGTGAGATAAGTTGCAAATGTTTAGACATGATGACAACTCAGAGGTCTGATTGATTACTAAAAAAAATAAATAAAAGGTGTTATTAAAGGGGGTTTTTGGATGGCAGCCCAAAGGACCTTTTAAGAATATTTCGAGCCATTTCTTAGTGAAGAAATCACCAAATTAACAAGATTCTTTCAGTACTTGAAGCAGAGATGGAAAAGTCTATTTAAACAAGCCAGTTAATGTTTTATGCTTTTTCTTATTCATAATTTATTCTGAAATGTCCAAGTTTAGCTCTGCTGTAACTGACAGCAGCATGAGTACCACAAAGTTTGTTACTTGCAAATAAAAAAGATTCGCTGAGGTTAAGAGGGACCAAACACAGTTTTACCCTTTGATCATGCCTGGTTCCAAAAAGTTTCATTATTCTTTCTCTTTATTTGGATGACATTTTATTGCTCTTTTCAAGCAGTCTAAACTGCTTTATATAAAGCACGTTACAATTCGTATCTCACTGAAATTACCATCAAATTTTAATTTACACTTAAATGACCAGGAACAAAGCATAAGTCCTCAATTTCTGAACTTTTTCTCATTGAAATCAATTATAAAATTGCCAAGGACATAAAAAGAGCAGAATCATGTATTAATAATTTGTGAGTTATCTGCCTTTGAAAGAGAAGCTTACAGAACTGTAGGTATTTTCCCATGTAAGGATTTAAGAGGATCAGATGATGACGATCCAAGAAACTAATATGACTTTGGTGCTACAGAAATTCTTCATAAGCTACACTAAAGATGCATGGGTACCCTTGACCATCAAAGCAGCAGGTCAGGGTAATGCTGTGTCTGGGGGGAAAAAGTGGCATCAAGATTGATAAAAACACTCTAGTAGGAGTTCATCAGTCTAGGAGTCTACATTCAGATCTGGTGCAGGAAAAAACCCAAACCAAACAATCAAAACTGTTGAGAAAGTTAAACATGTCCTCATTGTAAACCTGCCATGAACCACAGAATATGCCATTAGCACCCATGGTCCTCACAACAGGTACTGACCTACTCCCTCCTAAGCTAAATAGTCTGATTTGCACAGCTTCAGTTCCAACCCTGTCTCTGCGGTCACAGGTAGATGATTACATTTTCGTCATATTATATCTGAGTTATTAAGTACACATTTTTAAAAATTATTTATCTGTTTGTAATTCTACTAGAATGTATCATCTGTTACTTTGCTAATATTTTTGAATGATTCCAATGATTCTGTTTCTGTTCTATCAGACGAAATTTGTTCTTCTTGATTTTCAGTTTCATCCTTATCTCCATGTCAGGCAGGCCTGGGCAGATACCTACAATGGCCAGCAATAGGGCTTTGTGGTCTTTTCACTATGCAATGCTGTTCTAGGCATGTAGCTGCATCATCGTTTCACTCTGGCCCATAACTCTGCTAGTCCCTAAGGCACAAATTATAATTCAATTAATTGGCTGTTAGACTGAAATCTTCTTTCTCCTGTTGGTCAGTAATATAAACATTTCAGAAAGTAAATTTTAAAAGCGATCATGGTTTTGCCATGCTGCTGCTCATGGTTAGATTAGTTGGCACTGTGCAAACAAAGGTACCATTTCCATTTTTTATAAGGATAATAAACGCTTTCTTAAAACTCTGATCAAATGCAGAAGCAAGAGCAGGGTGGGGTTTGGGAGTCCAAAACTTTTTCACTAGAAGAGAGAAAAGAAAGGAAACTTGTTAACTGAAATTATTCTATAAATTTCAAAACAAAATTATTGGCTTTTCTTTCAATTCTTCAGAGTATATTCAGTGGTACTTATTTTTAAACAAAGAAATTTCAGTACAAAACAAGGTTGAAACGCTCTCTTTTATAAAAGGAAAACCAAACCCCTTTGTTATTTCTTACCCTCATGAATATTTTATTTGACAGAAATAAACAATTCAACATAGAAAATCTGTTTTCTAGTCAATATAATGTTCAGTGAAAAAAAGTCACCTGGCTACAAAATGTTTGACTAAAATTCGGTTGCTGTCTTGCAGGAAACACAGCCCATAACTATGAAGAAAATTAGATTTCCTCCTCCCCTTCTGTCTGTTATCAACCCCTTGTCTCTTGTAAGCAAAATCTATTTTTTTATTCTTCCATTACCTCACATTATAGTGGAGTCTGAGGTCAGCACAGAGACTCTTAAATGTTATTATAATATAAACCATAAAAAGTAACACAAGATGACTTTTTCTAGTTTTAAAGTTGGAAGAAATGTATTTTGCAACTGTAGATATGAGTTGCATGATCATGAAGAGACAGGTTATTAAAGAACACTCATTGTACAAAGCTTTGTAAGGGCCTATGCCTAGCCTGATACTAAAGGGCCAATCCCTTTATCTCCGTACTTTTTTCTATAAGGGCAGAACTGAAATTATCTTCTGAACTATGATTTGGATAATGGACTTTCAATAGGAAAGAGTTGGCAATTTATAAATCAACAGAATGTTGTTGAGTATCTAAATTTTGCCACTTCAATAATATTTTCATGTATGTACATTTATAATTATATAGGGTTGTGGTTTTGTTCTCTTTGGGGTTTTGTCGTTTTGGGTTTTTTGGTTTGTTTAAATACGGTCTTTAAAGTAACAGAGTAGTCTCAGCTTATGGATCTCAGGGAAATAATTTTTAATGGGTAGATCTTCATTCACTGTTCTTGCTTTTGCACATAGCAAAGGAAATTTAAACTGCCTATAGAAGACACCTGAAGCTCATTCATAGTATGGGTTAATCATAGCTGCAATGGCTGGAAAAAATACCTTGAAGTAAAAACCATGCTGGTGTCACAAAAGAGGTCTCAAAAGTGTTCAAACAATTCTCCAAGCTCAGGTAAATTAAAAACATAATTTCTGAAAATGTTTTGCTAGTATTTTGAAGTACCTTTTTGAAATACACTGCAAAAGAAAAAGAATCAGCCAGAACCTAAGGACAAGTGATCTGAAGTACTATGCAAATGCCCAATACATAAGTAGTTCCTGATATTTACTTTTATTATGTACTTTTTCAGGCTTCAAAAATATTTGGAACTCACTCTGTGAGTTAAAAAAAAGGAGTCATATTCTGATAACTTTGTTAAAGCTTTGACATTCATATATCTTTTCATAAATTTACAGTACAAAATACACTTACCTTAAAATTTTAGAAACACCTGCCACTGACAGCAACGACTATGCAAACTCCACAATTACTTCTTTTTCTCATCGCTGAATTTATTATCTGACTATCATATGTGTCTTCACATGTAGCTGAAATATACTTGAAAGAGTTACCAATTTATTGTCACTTTCATTTGGGTATGGAAGAATAATTTCTGTGATTTCTTTGGGGAACGCTTTCTTTTTAGAAAAAGTGTATTGAGGCACAATGAATGTCAAATGCTTCAAAAAGTAAAAGACAGTGTTTAGTGAGAAACTTTCAGCCTTTCAGTTTCCAAGTACAGCAGTCAAAGGGAGACTTTTCTTCTACACTCTATCATTACCCCTTCAGCCCCTCTGACATTTTGACATATCATCATTTCCATGATCTCAAGCATGTATATATTGATTTTTCAATCATTCTCTATTAAACCCAACAAAAGAAATTTAATGATCCAATTGAATCAATCCAGGGGAAATAACTGCTAGTTTCAATGCTATCAAAAGATTTATGCTGTTCTAAAAGTTTTCTTTTTTGTTGTTTTCTCAACTGAAATAAACAAAATGCTCCTCATTCCCTCTGAAATGAGAAATTGTATTTGAGACAGTGGGTCTTGCAGGCAGTGAAATCATCTGTAGTCATACTGACACAGGATCCCTGCCAGGCCGGGGAATAGTGCACAGTGGAGAGAGAAGTGTTACCTCCTAAAAGAGCATCTGGGATTTCCTAATGTCTGCCCAGCTCTGCTGAGCTCCAATGCAGCTCCTCTGACCTGGTCTCTAAGTCAGTGAAGGAAGGAGGCAAGACCAGAGTTGACCTTCCTTTAAGGAAGCTACGTCAGCACAAAGGACAAAGTTCTTGATGTGCTTGAGAAGCACAGTTGTGGGTGATCTTTGCACTACAGCAAATACTGATAAGATGAATCTTGTGCACTAACACAGGAAGACTTTGTAACACAGATATCTGCTAATCATGCTTCATACAAAGCCCGTATATTGGTAAGAGTCTATCTCTAAATGTGCTGCCTATGGACAACTTTGGGAAATACAAGAACTAATATGACCTTTGAAGGACCTGTACTCTATAAATAGGTTAGAAAAGTCATTGCATCAACCCTGCTGGGATGAAAGCCTGAGATTCTTCTTCCCGTATTGGAAGGTTATCTGGTGTGTTGTTCTCATTGAAGATCTCCTCTTGTATCAGGAGAAATCTTTATGACTTAGTCATGGATATCGGAATAGAGAGTTTTGGCATTTGGTGAAAACTTGATGAGCAGATGTAAGTGTTGGCAGAGCATTTACGAAGAATACTGAGTGATTAATGGAAAATATATGGTGTTATCTTTAAGGGCTGAGATTAGAAGTCCTTTCTCTCCTGTTCACTTGGGAAAAGAAACACCTTTATATAACTTATCTTTTCCCTTCTTAAGGAAAGATACATCTATAGAAACAAAACACTTGATCTTTGTTTGTGTCCAGTTAGTTAGGGTGTAAGGCCAGAGCTACCCTGAATTCTTTTGCCAAAGATGAGAAGCCTGTGGGTATTTTAATACTGATTTTTTTTAATCCCAGACATTCAGTGACCTTCAAACTCGTCTTGCATAAGTTTTAGTCACCTTTGTAATTTGGTAACCTCTCTACATCATGTGACAATGATGATTAAAACTGGCCTGAGATTAATTTTAGCTCTCTTATAGAATCATAGAATGGTTTGGTTTGGAAAAGACCTTAAAGACCATCTAGTTCCAGCTCCTGGCCCTGGGCAGGGATACCTTCCTCTAGACCAGGTTTCTCAAAGTCTCTTCCAACATAGCCTTGAACACTTCCAGGGACACTGCACCCGCAAATTCTCTGGGTATCCTGTGCCAACTTCACCAACCTCACAGTAAAGAATTTCTGTCTAATATCTAATCTAAACCTTCTGTCAGTTTAAAGCCATTCTCTTTTGTCCTGTCACTCCAGGCCGTTATAAAAAGTCCCTCTCCAGGTCTCTTGCACACTCCCTTCAGGTACTGGAAGGCCACAATTAGGTCGTCCTAAAGCCTTCTCTTCTTCAGGCTGAACAATCCCTCAGCCCTTCCTCATAGGAGAGGTTCTCCATCCCTCTTATATTCTTGGTGGCTTCCTCTGGACTTGCTCTAAGAGGTCTTTGTTCTTCCTGTGCTGGGGACCCCAGAGCTGGATGCAATACTCCAGGTGGAGTCTCACAAGGGTGGAGTAGAGGCCCAGAAGCTTCCTCTGGCCCAACTGCAAGGTGTGATTTAAATCCAACCTAGCTGATTTTCTATAGAGTAAGAGAATTGAAGTCAAAAACTGTATCTGAATAAAATGAAGGTTTTACAGATTTTTGTAGATTTCAATCAACTGGAAGACTGCAGCTTCATAGTCCAATCACATCCTGCAGAAATGTTTGGTTATCTTGAGGAGATGATTGTGCTAATGCATTTCCATACATTCAGGATGTAGGGTAACATGTCTGCATCAGGAAGTACCAAACTCTGCCCTGTCAGATTCAGTACAACTCCAGCAATGAAAGAATGAAGAAAGAGGAATTTCAAAACCCAAAAGAAAGGGCAACACTTGGAGGCTTTGAAACTGAGGAAATGATAGTCAGGTCTAAAGGATTAGGAAAAAAAAAATCAAAAAATAATCTGTATTTGAAAAACTTATAGGAAAAAATTGAGTCTCTCAAGCTCTCACTTTTTTCTTAGGTATTTTCCAAGCACTGAGTCAAACACTTGCAAAGCTATTTGCTCTCATTCATAGATGTCTACAAAGACTGTCAAGTAAATAAAAGGTCCATTTCAATGTTAATATTTCAAATATGTTGATATAATTATTTGCTAGTTTACAAGAACTTTCCTGATGTTATTTTGCATATTTTTGTAATATGTTAAGTTGCTTCGGAAGCTAACTGGATATTATTTCCTTCATGGAAGCAGATGAAGTCTTTTATTATATCAATCAATTTATTATATCAATCATGGCTCTCAATGTATTCAGAATTTCCCTATGTTTCATACAAATCAGTCTAAAATAATCAGCAACCTGCAGTGCAATGATTGCAATTAGAGTTGTGCAAATCTTGTCCATTTCAGTAACAGGGTTTCACAAGAATACTTTCTTGTAGAAGTACTTTTCTTTTTAGGTATTTCACTGTTTGAGCCTGTGGGCCAATGTAAAAATAAAATTGCTCAATGACCTTTCATAATGTAATTTAAAACTAAACTAATTTGTTAGACAAATTCATCAGCACTTGCTGAAACATCCATGAAGCACAGCTGATATTCACCACTTTTTAAAATTTTAATCTTAGTATTTGCAGCAGCTTCCCCTACATTTACAAGGTAATTTTCATATCATCCCCCCAGTGATCTAAGAATCAAGTTGGTCTTTTTAGCTCAGGAATCTTAGTTTCCTTGATCACACTTCAATGCATTTTTAAATTTTTAAAATGAAATAAATTTATGTATTAGTATTTCTTCACTGTTACTTTAATCTTGTCCAGAATGTCCTTAGTTCATAAACCATGATCTTTACAAGTATTTGTAAAACAATTTTTGAAAATTACTGAAAGCATTATGTTACAAAACGTGGTCACTTCACACTTCTCTGGCTTTAAGAAATGTCTGAATTAAACATAATGGCACCTCTGAGATGCTCCTGCTACAGCTGACAGATGCCAAGGTCTGTACATGATAATGTGTTTATATCACAGAGAAAACCAAAGCTGTATCATACAGAGATTAAGCAGCTCCACAGCTGGACGAGCCATGCCTGTCTGAAAGCAGAACAATAGACACCTCCAATCTGCCATGACATTAAGTTGACAGTCTTTATCTGCCATTGTTACTTAAAACATGGGAAAAGTGTTTCTTTGGAAGTTCCAAAAGGTACCGGATGTGCTGCAATTCCCAGCCTCCCATTTGTTTGTAAGGCAGGCCTGAAGCAAACTATAGATCTGAACTACTTAGTTATACCCCAGTGACCAGAGAATTGCACACGTCTCCCAACCCACTGTGTTCCCTGAAGCATGTCCTTTAGACTATTATGTAGCATTTGGACAATGAATCTTTCCCACCCCTAAAATAAAGGGAAATTCTGAATAGACAATGTTTCAATCTAATATTGTTCCATTCTTCACTGGCTAAAGAATAATTTTTTTTTTCAGTACAGCTACAATGCGATCATTCAACATGTCAAGGAATAATGTGAAGATTTTCCAGTCTTAAAGTATCTTCTTTTCTTGGATAAAAATAAAACTGTTACTTCTCAGGATCTGAAATCTCTGAAAAAACAATTTTCTGTCCAGTGTGAATGAAAGTTTAATGCTACAGACAGTATAGGTATATTATTCTAAATCACAATATGTTCCAGAATCCTGTAGTTCTTTGTAGCATGGTTGTGTTTTAATACAGAAGGATGGAATAAAAAATGGGTCTTTTATGAACTCCTGTTCCTTGCACTAAGAAAATAAAATTAATTATTCAGACTATTCAGATTTTAAATGGAAATTCTTGGACTCTGATGTTACCTACTGGAATTTGGACACGTGTATGCACCTGTATCAGTCACATACATAGAACACCTCAGTATTAATTTTACAACACATCCATAATTCAAAATGAACAGGTTTTGGACTGTAGTGGACTGAAAAATAAATAAATGGGAAGACTTCAAAGACAATTTCCAATAACAAAACACATTCTAAAATGCTTGATCACCACGTAGTGAAAGAAAAAATAATATATGGAGGAACTTCACAGTCTCTTGTTATTAATTTGTTTCTTTTAAAATACCAGCTGTACTTTGTCGCTTTTATTTTGCATAGCAATACAAATGTGAGAACAATCACAGTATTAGGAGTGCAATTAAGCTTCAGCACAAAAGGGGATGGAGTCACAAAACACAATGGAGGTGCTGAAGTAGTGCTGTAGATTTCAGATTAAAGGATAATTGAGCGGATCTAGTAACACTCTGAGTTGTAAGCACACAAGTTTTTTAGTGGCCTGTCTTTAGAACTACTGTGCAGAGTGCTTTCAAGAAAAGTAGATGCATGTTTGAAATGTCTTGAGATTGTGGTGGCAGAGATGTGTTACATTTTTCCCCAGCCTCCTTACTTATGCATATCCCAGTATATATTAATTTATGAAAAATGTGGTAGCAGTTCAGAGAATTGAGCTTTGTACTTAATAAAATTTAATTTAAGGAATAGACAAAAAGTAGCCATACTATAATATTTTCTAAATGATTAATCAGTGAATAGAATAAATTAGACCTAATCAGAACAATTCTTACCAATTTATGAGCAAACACCTACTTATTTAGGAGTGGAAATGCAAGGGAAAAGAAAAATCATTACTGGAAGTAGATGTCCAAATGACAACTAAGGCTTAAGTTTGTATCCTATAACACAGTACTTTGTTCTAAAAACCCCGAGAACTGTCATTAATTATACTGAAAGATTTATAGGTTTTTATACAGCAACACTATTGTTACCAGTGGTTACTAGTCCTGAGTGGGTTTGGGCTCCATGAAAGTCTCTTTGTTACACCTTCTCTCCTTAATCAGTGAATTTAAGCACAATTTTTCATTATTGAAACAGTTTTCCTGAAGTGTCATTCTGTATGACAAAATTTAATACATAAGGAGTCTCCCACAATATTAGACTGGGAGCAACAAAGAATATCCATCCAAGAGTTTGTCGTCTAACTAAATGAAAACAGGACATTCTCTCATTCTGCTGAGAAATAATGCTTCCTACTCATGTGGTGTTGTCAGAGGTAGATGTGTGACATCGTTCAATCTACAGCAAGCACTGCTCAGTCAAGAATTTGGAATATGGTTCTTTTAAGGAAATGAGTTATATGTTCTACTCTCAAGAAAGTATTTAAGCTTAGATTTTAAGCACATGGTTTTACTTTGTCCCATTTATTTAACATTAATCACCTAGTTACTGCTTTGCTGAATGAGGATGGTATTGCACATATGCTTAAAGTTAAGCATTTGATTAAGTGTTTTGTTACAGCACTTTGCACTGTGCCCTGTAGCACATCTAAAAGACATTTTAGCAGATTCAGAAAGCTCTGGAGAGAGCCTAGCACTGCAGTGTAGATGCCATTTTACACTGAACAGAATTTTATTAATTTAACCCACTGCAATCGAAAGCAATATTGGACCTCAATGTGAGACAGAGAAAAAAAGGCTGCTCTGTATCATCACCATCATCATAATCATCACCAATTCATTCTGTGAATAACTGAGGCAGGTCACAAAGATGTCCTAGCTGTTAAATGATTCATGTCTATGGCAGGTAACTTAAGTTATCGTTACATCACAGCAACACTGCCAGCAGCCCATATGGGATAATTGCAAAAATTGTCATAAGGAAAAAAATTGTTTTGTATCTCAGCCCAAAGGTATGGAACTGGAAACTTGAAAAACTACAGTTATCATAGGTACTGGTAGATACCACTGTTTTGATCCTTACCTTTTTTGAGATTTATTATTTAAAATTACTTGAATTTTTGTTGTTGCTATTTGTTATCAAATGAACACATGACGTTTCAGTTCTTTAAAATTCATATAAATAATGTATCTTACCATAACCAAATTAGTCATGGTAGGTTTGAACTCAGTATGTTTCTTTTCCTGTCTGACAATCACTACCTTCCTTCCTCACTGATAATTTTTTTCTTTTTTAATTTATTTTATTTTTTGTCTGATTCAATTGTGCATTCATTATGGTTTTAATATAAAATTTGAAGACTTTTTCGGGGAGGGGGGACACACATGGCACTTTCTACCATGTCTACTTGACTATCTTATTATCTTTCCCTAATAATCTATAGCACACATTCTTTGGGATCAAATTTACTTTGCCACATGTTGTAAGGTCATTTCCCAGACTGACAGGAAAGCCATATGCCTCATTACCTTTTCTCACTTTTTCTTTTTGCTATCCCCAGAAGATCACTGATGTATTTCACCCTTACCAAAATCCAATCTATCCTGGAATAAACTTGCTAAAGTCTCCTTACTTTTTTTCCAAAATGTCTCACCCCAAACCACTTGCCACCAACCTAGAAAGTCCTTTTTAGCAGGTCTGTAACTCCAGGTCAGGATTTCCATGTTCCTTACTTGCCTCCTCTGTTGCAGCTGCCTCTTGTTTTTCACTTTTTAATATTTTTAATTTTTTAGGAGAGGGGAGAAAAATATTGTTTAATAATAGTGTAAATTTCACAAACATGTTAAAAAACCTAGATATTTTATTTTCTTTATATTTCTCCCAATTCTCATTCATGCAGATTAGGATTTGCTTCACTGTGTAGTCACTGAAGTAAGTGAGCACAGCAGAAAGGCAGAGCCTCAGCTGCAGAAACTGAGAGCAGAATGGGTTTGGGTTTGTGTCTCCAGCAGCTGTTCTGTTTTGGAAGGGTTTTCTTTTTCTTGAGTGTTTGCTTATATCCACCTTTGTCTTCAGAGTTCATTGAACTCTTGTTGCAGAGGTATCTCAGGAAAAAGAGAAAACAGTGAGTCCCTTGGGCAGCAAGGTTTCATCTGTAGTGTGAAGCATAGTGCTTGTGCTAATGTCAGGATGTCTTCCGGGCTCAACATGACATTGAGAGAACTTTGTTTCTCCCTAGTTAGCAAAGCACCTTGCTATGAAGATGAAGAAAGGGGCAGAAACAGCACACTGAATAACAGCTCTCCATTAAAAATATATTTTCCCTATATTTAACCCAACTATGTATTAAAAACCAACCAAACAAATAAAAAACTCCACAACCAAAAATAGGAGAGGCATCAATACAAATCACCCTTTCTGCCTTCAGTGTGAAATTATACACATCAGAAATTCATGTATGTCATTAATGGCCAGCTTAAAAGCAGCATCTGCTTATCAATTGGCTTTTGCTTTTTATGCACTATTCCAGCTGGGCTGGCTGAAGCACAAGCAGGTGAAAATGACTTCTCCAAGGTCATTCTGCATGAACTCAGCTCATACTAACACTTAGGGCTTGCTTATTCCCAGTCCTTCCCATAAGCCAATGCATCATGTATGCATTCCTATGTGGTTAAATCTTTGAAATTATGCATTACCTTCTGATGATATATTCCTTAAGAAATCCAGTTTTTATGAAAAAAATTATATTTACTGTAAAGGCAATGATCTTGTGACTTTATTTGATATGCAGGTGGTTGTTCACATTTCCATAGGAATTTCATTGTAATTCAGGATCACTTAAATACTAATTAAGTTGTCTCTTCAAGGTTATTTTATTATAATGCTCATACAGTTCATGGTGGGTGGGATTTTTTTGTTGGTTTTTTTTTTTTTTGTCTTCAAAGTAAAATTTAAGCTGATCTGTCAAACTCAAATTAAGGTCCTAAACCTTGGACTCTGAGGACTATATAATAAAAATGATGCAAGAAGCTTTAACTGCTTCAGGGATGGAAGTTAGTACTTCAGCTGAAAATGCTTTGAATTACACAAGAATCTACTGAAAAGGAGGATCCAAAATATCCCCCCCACCCAAAGAACCCTGTGCTTCACAGTCCTTTCAGAAAAAATCACAGGATACAAGGTTAAGTCCAGAAGTAAGCAAAAATTTTGTGTAGTGAATAAGTCTCCTAAGATTGACATAGCACCCTAAAAAGAGTAGTGGTGGGCATATTGAAATAAAACAATTCAGGACAGAAGAGACAGCAGAGAATAAAGGCTGTGTTCCTTTACAGAAGTATTGCAACGTACCGGGACTCACATCAGGCAAGTCAGAAGGAAGTCTAGAAAGCCAAAAACCTTCCCTGTCTTTTGCCACAGCTTTTGGCTTGCTACACAATGGTGTTTGATGCCATTATTAAATATTTGATTACAATGTTAATTAGATGATTTATATTTACTATAGGAAGACATAGCATGATATGATGAATATTCTTCTAACCACTAACAGAGCATTTACGAAAGTATTTCATGCCAGGAGTTTCTTACTCTAACCAATCCAGACTCCGTCTATGTGTAATCCTTGCAATAAAAGTATGTTCCTTGAAACATTCCACCTTGTTTTATTCTTTAGACGTAGGTGAACTAAAGAAAATGGAAAATTTGCATTAAATTGTTTATCCAATTCCTTTTTTTTCTCGTAAGCAAAACATGGCAGATAGATCAAACAGGGGAAAACCACAACTCAGCAAGCAACTTCCTTCCATTTCATTATTCACAGAATGCTTTGACTTGTGATCAGACCTTTCAGGGGTCCTAGGTTCCTCCTGTGAGCCTCTCTGTTCAGCCTTCAGGCCCAGGTTTTCCCTCTGATATAATTCTGTTCAAGTCAAGTAGTCAATTTCCCTATTGATCATGCTTGCCCCTCTTGGAGAGAAGTTCTTAAAATCTATTGCTTTGTCTTCTCTGCTGATAATTGTACACTGATCAAACCTTTTAGCCTGCAGACAAACGGCCTTTTGTGACCATTAGGACGCCATTCTTCCAAGGATAAAAATTTGCTGGATAAGAGATCAAACGCCACCTTTATGAATATATTTTCAAATTCAGAATTCTGATTGTTGTTTCCTGGGTTTAATTAACTTATAAAGCCACAAGAATACATTGATAATGGCAACACAGGCTCTACACAATCACTAGAAAAATTGTTTTTCAAGCATAGCTTACCTCCAAAAGTAGTATATTGCAAATTAATAGCAGCTCTGTTCTATCAAATATTTTCTTGTGCCTTCTGTGGTCAATATCACCCTTCTTTGAGTAAAAAAGCCAAAAAACATGAAGAAACTGACTTAGTTTAAAGGTTTCTTTTTTACCTCATGGGACGAGACTTTTCTACTGGAAGACTATATAACTAACTGTAGAACACGATACAAGAAAATATCTTTTTTCAAAATAAGGGTGGTCAAGTACCTGGAATAGGTTGCTCTGAGTGGTTGTGAAATCTCTGTCCTTCGAGATATTCAAAACTTGACTGAATATGACCTTGAGCAACCTGGTCTAACTTTGAAGCTTGCTCTGACTTCAAAGCTGGCTCTGCTTTGAGAGAGAGGTTGGACCAGATGATCTCCAGAGGTCCCTTACAACTTAAATTATTCTGTTTCTGTGTCAAATGCAGCATTACCTTGTGCAGTCCAAGAAGAGCTTTGTATAACATGAAAGCACAAAATACGTGCTATGTCCACAGCTTCGTAATAGAAAGAACATAGCTTTATAGTGAATCCCTTAGCAGATCCTTTATTCCAATGTTTAAATTTCTCTTTTCCTCATTTTTGTCTGCAAAATGGGAATATTATTATACTTGTATGAGTGTTTAAATTAATCAGTAATAGAATGCAGAGAAGTGATTTGTTTTTCTTCTGAAAAAAAAAAAAAACCATGCTAAGTTTTGTTCTCAAATTCTGTTTTATTATACCTACAATTTTATACACTGGGGTTTTTTTTTCAATGAAGATGATTTCTGTTATTTATTTGAACCTCCAAATGGCATAAAGACATAACAAATGCATTTACAAGCATGAAAATCTTTGCATTCCACTGTTTCATCTTTAAATTTATGTATTGAAGAATGGTTGAAAAAATTTTGAACTTTATCCAGCTGCTAAAAAAATATCATCTTCAGATCATAGATGTCATGCCAGAGAACTTCTAAACAGACTAATGAGACTACTAGCAAACATTTTCATAATTAGAAAAAACAATTGGCACTTGATATCTGTTCCTTTACTAATATATTTTCATTTAATTTTGTTTCAAGTACATACCTGTAGTATAATAGTTATGGTTTATTTCCTTTTTATTAAAGGAAATTTTGTTTTGGAAAGACTGCCTGAATTATTATTTCAAGTGGTCAACAAGTATTCAATCCATGACTCTTCAAATTACCAGTGTGATTTGACATTAATTTTTTCTGCTTCCAAATTAAAAAGGTAACAGTACATAGTAACAGTAGGCAACATAAAATATCTCTGCCAAACTTGGTGAATAATTGCATAGCGTTTACAACTATAATTAAAATCTTTCACAGTCTATGTTCATATAACATTCTTTGAGGTTAATTGGGTTTAGATCACTGCAAAATCATTTTCATTTGATATATTTCACTTGTTACAAATTGCACATTAGTTCATTGAAAATGTACAACATGTCTCTTAATTTGAAAGTATTTAGATTCGTAAGTTGCAGTATAAAACCAGCTGATTCCTAGCTTCTAATAACACTCTCAAAAAAGAAAATAATTTCCATTTTGAAAACAATAATATTAATGAATGCTAGCATAAAAATGTGAAGGACAACTCTTCCAAGTGTTGGGATTGCCTCATTTAGCTAGGTTTGAAGTTGGGGGACTTGTATCCGCTTGAACAAGTCAGAAGTCCTAATTTTATGAGAAATAAACATTCAGCACCAGGTGAGTGACTTTCAGGACAGTCCTTCAGCACCTACTTTGATACAGTCCTTTTTATGAAGGCAGGATCTAGTGGAGGGGAGCATAGAGATGAAAAATACTGTGCTTAAATGGGAGAAAATGCATTTTGTTTCCCTTAAAACCCTGGACTGACATGTGTGCTAGAGTTCAGGCCTTTCAAGCCCTGAAGACTGGAAGACCAAAGACAGTAAAATGCTGGAACCTTTTAGAAACACAGCTGAGATTCAATCTGTGTGAAATATGACTGCTATTATGATTTGGAAATCATAACACTGAAACTCCTGAAAATGTGTTCACACAAAATTTGAGTCATAATGGAATCAATCCACTTTGTCTGAAGAGTCTAATTTGGGAACTATTCCCCATATGGTCCCTTCTAAGTCATTTCAGAGACTCCAGAGGGAGGCTCTGGATTCCCCAGGCCCGAGTTCGTGAGTGGCCCATGTCCTTCCACTGGCTGTAGAATAATTCGTTCGAGCTCATAATTTCCAAAACGTCAAATCTCATTCCTCTCAACATTCCTTGAGAGTGTTAAGGAGTAGATATGCAAGTGGGACAATGTGACATACAAAACTAAATTGTATCAGATTTGTCAGATTTTTAATATTTCTTAAAAATAAATTAATTGTTTGAAAAGCATTTGCAGCAACACAGGAGTAAAAATAAAAGTTGCACAAGAATATCAGGAGTTAATTCTTTACCCTATACTTCTTCTCTATCATTTTGGTATAATCTGTGAAGCTGTAATAAAAGAAATCACATAATGTACTTAGAAGAGACTGTACATTCTCCCTCCTCTTCTTTTTTAATAGCTAATTATGAATCTCCAATTACTGTATTAAAAAAAAAAGCATTTTAAATGCTTGATTAACAGGGAAAAATAACATGTGGAGCAAAAAGATAATGAAATGCTCAAAAGAGGGCACTAAAAATCTTCTTGGCAAAGGTTATAGGCATAGTTGGACTGTCCAGAAATATTCTTTGGTGACAATTGTCAGACTCAAAAAAGATAATACACAATAATCCACTCTCTTATTGCAGCACCGCACTGTTTCATGCTTTATTTGGTCAATTACCACACAAATTTTATAAAGGATCATATATTCTAATATAAATTTAAGTACTCTTAGAATTTATAAACAATCTTGTCATCTTTTGTCTGTGAGCTCACAGGACACTCTTCAGTGCAAGAAGACAACCTCAGCTCCTGCACACTTATCAGACTAAATCTTGGCCCAAAGACTGTCCCTCCTTGTCCACAGTTCTCTGCTCACTACACTCTATGTTTGTACCTATAGGCACCTATGCACACATGTGTTTTGATACATGCATTCATTTTCTTAGACTTGACTAAACCACTTTGGAGTTCAATTCTGTGAATATTTGTAGAAAATTAGTATATTATTTAAAATCCTACCAAAGAAAGAATTTAGTTAACAATAAGCATATAAGAATTTGTTTTCCTTCTCCTGATGGCTTGGTCCTCCTACATGGTGTATACTTCTTAATCAGCTGCCAAAACTCAGGCTATCTTATATTTTAGGTGTAACTTGTTTTATTTAGGTGTATAAACCAGGCTGCAACAGAATGGTCATTTAGCAGGCAGAGCAATCCTGTCTTTCAGGACTTCATCCCAGTGTCAATAAACAAGTTCATAAAACTACTTTCCTTTCAAAACATATTCTGACCAAAGCATTGCAAAAAATTCCCTACTATCTTGTACTTCTCTATACTGTCTGCTTCTCAGAACCTGGCCTGATAAAAGACCGGTATCTAGGTCCACCAGAGACTAATAATTTTAACTTCATGCTGAAAATAATACTTTGAAAATTATACTTAAGAACAGGTTTTTATAGATATTATAAACAAATTTTTTTACCTTGAAGGCTAATCAATGATAAGATTTAGGATTACTCAATTAAGGAACAGAAAGGTAATGCCATAGATCAACTTAAATAAGTTGTCATTGATGTAAGAATATCTAGTAAAACAACTAGGAGAGGACACTTTTTCATTTGTTTAGTTTATTAGAGGTCTCCAGTAGTCACTAGACAAAAGTATATCACATAAACTAAATTTAAATATTCCTATAGAAATATGTATATTACTGTAGATTTTTCACTGGAAAATATTAACACCAAGTTAATAACAGAAAATTGTAAATTTCTTCACTACTATATCAATATATGAGGGAAAAATATTTTCTGCTATTCAGCTCTTAGAAAAACTAAACATATTACTAGAACAAAAAATTCTGAAGCAGTTCTGTCATAGGTCCTGCTGTTTGCCTGAAATAGGTAAGCTACCTTCTCTGAATAATGCACTGGTGTAAATATAGAGCAATCACTCTTCTTTTTTTTTGAAAGATTCTCTTCAATTGATTACTAGTTTTTGGTTTCTTATATGCTTATTTCTCTAATGTAAAAGGAATTTACAGATAGGTAGAATTTATGCAATACAGCTATAACCACAGTGTAAAGAAAAGACCAAAGATATTATCAATACAAGATGTAGAACACTTTTCTTAGCCAGTGTCCCTCGGTGAGCTCCTGTCTACAGAAGAGGAGTTTTCTGTCAGAGCAGACATATTCCCTTCCCGCCCTCGTGCTCTTGCAGCCTGGTGGAGATAAAACGAGCTGAGCAGAGAAAGGGAAGGGAAGCAATTGA